>JAOYNT010058238.1:0-13749 GCA_037575995.1 Lingulaulax polyedra | reverse complement strand
CCGCACGCGGGCCGCGTAGGCGCCGGGCTCACCCACCAGCGCGTCCTGGACCTCGGGCACGTAGAGGAACAGCACGTCCTCGGGCTCGTCCAGGATGCCGTGGTCGACGAGCCGGCGGCCGACCTCGATCGCGACCGCGCGCTGCCGCAGGCTGGCCTCGGCGAGCCCCTCCGCCACCTGCCCCTTGGCGTCGGCGAGGCGCTCGATCATCAGGGTCAGCGTGCGGGCGAGCGCCGCCCTCCCCCGGCCGAGCGGCCGCGAGCGCGCGGTGGCCATCAGCCGACGGATCGCCTGCCGCTGCTCGCGCTCGGCCCGCTCGCTCCGCCCGTCCACCGCCGCGCGCATGCCCTCCACCAGGGCCGCGTCGCTGCTCCCGTAGTCGAGCGGGCGCACGTCGAGCCCGAGGGGGCGACGCCCCGCGAGCTGCCGACGGAGCTCGTCGAAGACCTTGCGCGCCTTGGGCGGCAGCGTGGAGAGATCGTCGGGGAGCGCGCCGAGCTGACCGGCCGCCTTCGCGAGCCGCTCGTCGAGGCGCCGGCGCGCGCGGGTCCGGCGGATCGCCGCGAGGCCGTGCACGCACTCGCGGGGCACGGTGCCCAGCGCGGCCTCGAGCGCGCCCAGCACGGTCGAGGTCGCCTTCCGGCCCCGGTCGAGCAGCTCGTACGCCTCGATCACCACGCCTTGTCGCTCGCGCAGGGCGCGCAGCAGCTGGCCGTCCTCCATGCGCGCGAGGTCGTCGGAGTCGAACGACGCGAGCCGCTCGTGCAGCGTCTTGCCGAAGTCACGCGCCTGCGTGATGGGGCGGGCGACATCCAGCGCCACCTGCCCCGCGCGCGCGGCGGCGGTCGTGAAGCTCTCGCGGCGCCCCCCCTGACGGCCTCGCCCCGCCTCCACCCAGCGGTAGGCGCGCGCGAAGACGCGCCGCACCCGCAGCACGTCCAGCGGGTCGTCGTCCTCGCGCAGCGCCTTGTCGAGGGCGTCGACCGCGAGCGGCGCGATCGGGCCCTCGTCGTGCCAGAGCAGCTCGACCACCCGCCACGACTCGTCCGTGAAGCGCCAGACGGGCGCCATCGGGCGGACCCTCGCCACCACGGGCTTGCCGCGGGAGAGCACCCAGTCGAGCTCCACCGGGCGCCCCAGCGCGAGCTGGGCCCGGTCGGCGAGATCCGCGGCGCGCTCGAGCACGGAGCGCGCGAGCGGGCCCCCGCCTTCCTCGACCGTGCGCATCGTCTTGCGGTCGATGCGCCACGCGCTCCGCTCGGGCAGCCACACCGCCACCGAGTCGGGGTCGCCGTCGTCCGGGTCGACGCTGCTCGCGCGACCGAAGCTCCCCTCGTCGCAGACGAGCGCGCGCATCCAGAGCGCCCCCGGGCTCCGCGCGAGCGCCGCCGCCATCGCGGGCGCCCGGACGCCGTCGAACGCGGCCGCCACCCGCTCGCCCACGTCTTCGGCGGTCGTCGCGTCGGCGAGCGCGGGCCAGAGCCCCTCAGCGCGCTGGGCCAGCGACATGGTGCGGAACCACGGGCGCAGCTTCAGCACGGGCCGGCCGAGCGGGGGCGGCGGCACGCTGCCGAGGAGCGGGGGATCGGGCGGCGGCGAGGCGAGCGCGTCGGACAGCCGCCGCGCCACGAGCGCCGGGCTCTCGTCGAAGCTCACGACGAAGCCGGGCGCGATGGGCACCCCCGCGGCCGCGAGCGTCGCCAGGTCGGCCACCTCGTCGCCCAACGTGTCGAGGTCGGCCTCGGTGAGCGCATCGAGGGGACGCACGCCGGATTGCGCCGTCGTCGACGCCCGTGTGGCCCCCTCGGTCTTCATCGTGACGAACGTAGCAGGTCCCGAAGCGGCGCGTGCGCTCAATCGCGCGCGCCGCCCCGGTGGGTCGAGCGTTCAGACCCGCTCGACCACCACCGCGAGGGCCTCACCCCCGCCGATGCAGATGCTGGCCATGCCGCGCTGCCCGCCCTTGCCGTGCAGGGCGTGGATGAGCGTGGTGAGGATGCGCGCGCCCGAGCAGCCGATGGGGTGACCGAGCGACACCGCGCCGCCGTGCACGTTCAGCTTCTCGCGCTCGAAGCCGACGTCCTTCATCGCCGCCATCGCGACCACGGCGAACGCCTCGTTCACCTCGAAGAGATCGATGTCGCTCGCCTTCAGCCCGGTCTTGTCGAGCAGGCTCTTCATCGCCGCGACCGGCGCGGTGGTGAACCACTCGGGCGCCTGCGCGTGGCCGGCGTAACCGACCAGCTTGGCGATGGGCTTCAGGCCCTTGGCCTTCACGACGTCGCCCGACGCGAGCACGAGGGCGGAGGCGCCGTCGTTGATCTTGGAGGCGTTGGCGGCGGTGATGGTGCCCTCGCGGTCGAACGCGGGGCGCAGGCTCGGCATCTTCTCGAGCCGGGCGCGCTTGGGCTCCTCGTCCTCGCTCACCACCACGTCGCCCTTGCGGGTCTGGATCGTCACGGGGGTCAGCTCGGCGTCGAACGCCTTGGACTCCTGCGCCGCGAGCGCGCGCTGGTAGGACTGCTTGGAGAACTCGTCCTGCGCCTCGCGCGTGAAGCCGTACTCCTTCGCGCACAGCTCACCGCAGTTGCCCATGTGCTGGTCGTTGTAGGGGTCCCACAGGCCGTCGAGGATCATCGAGTCCTGCACCTGGCCGTGGCCCATCCGGTAGCCGCCGCGCGCCTTGGGCAGCAGGTACGGCGCCTGGGTCATCGACTCCATGCCGCCCGCCACGACGACGCTCGCGTCCCCGAGCAGGATGGACTTGGCGCCGAAGACCACCGACTGCAGGCCCGAGCCGCAGACCTTGCCCACCGTGGTCGCGGGCACCGAGTCGGGGATGCCGGCGTACTTGGCCGCCTGGCGGGCGGGCGCCTGGCCGAGGCCGGCCGTGAGCACGTTGCCCATGAACGTCTCTTCGACGTCGTCCGCGCTCAGCCCGGAGGCCTCGAGGGCGGCGGTGATCGCCGTGGCGCCGAGGCGCGTGGCGGGCACGTCGGACAGAGCGCCCTGGAACGCGCCGATGGGGGTGCGCTTCGCGGCGACGATGAAGACTTCAGGCTTCGACATGGGTTCTCCTGGTGGTTCTCGATCGGCGTCTGCCCGCCGGACTCACCCGGGGGATATCGTGCGGCGACGCCGTCTCCGCAAGGCACGGCGCGAGGCATCGCACGCGGGCAGTGTTCAGCCAGCGTCGGGCGGCGCTACGCCAGCGTCCATCGGCGGGGGCCCCGAATCGGGCGGCGGCGGCGTCCCCGCGTCGAGGAGCGGCGGGCGGCCGGCGTCGAGATCCGGGGGCGCCGCGTCCGGCGCGTCGTCGACGTTCCGACACTCTCCCGAGCCGAGCGTGGGGGGCGCCGACTCGAGGAAGAACATCTCCGGAGCGCCCACCGGCCGGACCAGCAGGCGATCGTCGGTCGAGGCGAAGCCTCCCCAGACGAGGACACGTCGACCCGGGAGCACCGTCGCCGTGTGTCCCCAGCGCGCCTCTCCGAGGGGCGCGAGCGGGAGCACCTCGTCGCCGCGCACGGACCAGACCGAGTCCACCGGGGTGAAGCGGTTGCCGCTCACGTTCACCGCGCCGCCGACGAGCACCACGCCGAGCTCGGGGTCCAGGGTGGCGGTGTGGAACGCGGTGGGCTGGTAGGCCGCCGACGTGTAGGCGCGGACGGCGACGGCGCCGGGCCCCGTGCGCTCGAGGATCGCGAGCGGGGTGGTCAGCGCGCTCGGCGCGCCGTTGGCGAGGATGCGCCCCCCCGACACGGGCAGGCCGCCCGCGATGAGGATGGAGGTCGCGTCGAGGCGCGTGGCGGTGTGCATCGCCCGCGCGCCGGGCCCGGTGAGCGGGGTGACGGCGAGCGAGGCCGGATCGACGGCGACCCCGGCCGCGTCCACCGAGCCGAGGCCGCCCCAGACCACGAAGTCGGCGTCCATCCCGGTCACGGTCGCGCCCAGCCGCGAGACGTCGAGCGCGCCCGAGGCCTCGACGCCGCCCGCGCCGTCGAGCGCGTAGATGGCCGAGCCCGGCTCGAAGCCGCCGGGCGGTCGCGAGAGCCCCGGCATGCCGAGCCTGCGCGTCGCCACCGGCTCGGAGATCGTCACCGCGGCGCCGCGCTCGAGCGCGTCTCCCAGGTCCGCCGCCTCGACCGTGAGCGTGCGCGTCTCGGCGTCGAAGACGAGATCGATCGGCTGCGCCAGCACCGCGCGCGTGGGCAGCGGCACGAACGGGAAGCCGTCGTCGAAGTCGATGTCGGTGCCGGACGGATCGAGGCCGAGGACCGGGCTCGCGCCCTGGTCGGAGGGCATCGTCACGCCGTCGATCACGCGGATCCGGTGCACCCGGTGCGTCTCGCCGCCCACCGGCTCGTCGCTCGCGCCGAGGTACATCACGCCCGAGAGCACGCGGCCCACGCCCGTGCTGATCTCTCCAGGCACCTCGTTGACGACCCTGACCTGCTCCACTTCGTGGCGAACGGAGTCGTAGAGCTCCACGTCCAGCGCGAGCACCGCGGCCGGCGAGCGCAGGATGGACTGCACGTGCACGACGGGGCTCGCGCCCGCCCCCGTGACCCCGCCGAAGACCAGCACGTCGCCGTCGTCGAGCGGGACCGCGTAGTGCAGCGCCCGGGGCTGCGGCTCGCGGTTCGAGGTCGGGGCCGTCGCGCATCCCCACTGACGGTAAGGGTAGAGGCGAACCACGATGTCGCTGCCGTCGGTGGGGATGTCCTCCACCACCGCGCCGGCGAAGCCGTTGCCGTCGCCGCCGTACACCTCGACCTCGAGGTCGTAGCGGGCCGACGGGTCCAGCTCGGCGTCGAAGCGGATGCGCCTGGAGTTCGGGCGGTCGCTGTCGAAGCGGAGCGCGACCTGCCCGGGCGCCTCGTAGTCGACGCCGTCGCCGTCGGGATCGTAGACGCGGTAGGGGACCCGCGTCCCGTCGCCGCGCACCTCGAAGAGGCGGATCTCGGCGCAATAGTTCTCGATGCTGACGATGCTGCGCTCGCAGCTGGGCGCGCTCGTCGGCGCGGCGGAGGTGATGACCAGATCCCCCGCGTCGCCGCCGCCGCTGCCGCACCCGACCAGGCCGCATCCGATCAGGACGCAGCCGAGAAGAAAGATGGCGTGAGCGCCGCCGAAACGACCCTGGAGCGGTTGCACGGCGGGACTCTACCACGCAGCGCGCGCGCTTCGACTCAGCCCGTCTCGGCCTCTTCGGCGTGGAAGTGCAGGCCCATCGCCTCGGCCGTGTTGGACACGTTGGCGAGGCACGCTTCGATCCGCTCCGACGGAATGTGCACCTCGAAGCGCATCTTGTAGTCCGTGCCCAGCTCCCGCTCCGCGTGCTCGGCGTCCATGCGCACGATGTTCGCGCCCAGCTCGCCGAAGCACTCCGCGAGCCGCGCCATCAGCCCCGGTCGGTCCACGCCGTGGACCCGGACCACGTGCGTCGCCGTCCCGTTCGAGACGTGCGCCCGCCCCAGCCGAAACGGCTTCACCGTCACCTCGCCGCCCTTCTGGACGGCGCTGAGCGTACAGAGCGCGTCTCGCAGCTGATCCTCGGTGACGTTCTCCGGGAAGCTCGCCACGCAGGTCATCTCCGCCTGCTCTCCGAGCAGCGCGAAGGACGCGTCGCCGAGGTCCCCGCCCAGGTCGAAGATCCGCGACGCCACCGACGCCAGCAGCCCTCGGTCGTCGGGGCAAGAGACATGAATCCGCAGGTGCTTGCTCATCGAGCCCTCCTCCATGTCCCGGAGGGTAGGCCCCGGAGCGCCCCGCGTCAGGGGGGGCCACCGAGCACGAACCGATCGCCCGGCCGGCGCACCTTCGCGACGGCCCTCGCCACCGCCTGCGCGTCGACGCTCGACGGCGCGACCACACGCACGATGTCTCCCACGCCCTCGACGCTCACGACGCGCCCGGAACCGTCCAGCACGACCTCGCGGTCCGCATCACGCGGGCTCACGAGAGGCAGCTGCGTCGCCACGCGTGTTTCGCCGCCGCCGCCCAGGTCGGAGACATCATCATATGCCTTCAGGGGCGCATCTCGAGCCGCGACCATCGCGACCACGAAGGTCGAGCGCTCCCCGAGGGGCTGAGCCGCGAGCGCGAGACCCAGCGCCGCGCAGGCCGCGCCCAACCAGAGGAGGTCGCCGCTCGCGGCGGGCCGCGCAGAGGGTGACGGCCCTTTGCGCCAGAGGGCCCGGACCAGCACCAGGACGGCGCACACGGCGAACGGCAGCGATCGCGACTCGACGGCCTGGAGCTGACGTACGACGGGCTCGATGACGCCGTCGGGCACCCCCATCTGACCACCGTTGATCAGCGAGACACGCGCGAGGTGGCCGCCCACCGCCATCGCGGCGAACCCGACGGCCGCGAAGAGGCGCGCGGCGCGCCCTCTCTCTGCGCGGGGGTCTGCGCGGAGAAAGACGATCAGCACCCCGACGCCCGCCCCGACCTCGGCCGCCCAGTCCGCCCAGCCGGCCCTCGACAAGACCAGGACCCCGACGGTGACCGCGAACACGGGCAGGAGATCGAGCGCGCGGCCCATCGGACGTCGCGACGCCAGCGTGAGGGCGGCCGCAACGAAGGCGATCACCCCGGCCGCGAAGGTCGCCGTGGTCCTCCCCCCGAACAGGGGGAAGGCCACCGACATGCACCCGGTCATGCGGCACCAGGCGGTGCCCACGCCTTCGACGGCGTCGCCACGAAAGTAGTCCGGGGCGAGCGTGGAGACGAGGTGGCCGGCACCCAGCAACAGGGCGAGCGCGAACAGCACCGCCGCGCGCTCGAGCGCTCCGATCCGTCGGGTCGCGAGCACGCCCACCACCGCGAGGCCGAGCGCGCCCGCGAGGCCGACCATCGCCCAGGACCCCGCCCAGCTAGCCGGGTGACGGTCGAGGACCGCCAACCACGCGCCCAGCACGACGAGCGACGCCGCGAGCGTGACCGCGCTCGACAACCACCTTGGGCGCTCATCGTTCACGCTGCCCAGCCTACGCTGTCAGCGTGGCGCGCGCACTACCGGCGGCGCAGCCCGTCGGAGCGAGCACGTCGCTGCCCCCGGTCGACCCGCTCGGCGGCGCCGCGAGCGCGGGGGGTCCGCGTGTCTCGATGACGCGCTCGAGGCCACTGACGAGACAAGCTGTCGACCGACCCGTGCGCCCGCCACCGGGCCCCGCCGTCCGACGGCTGGCGCGGTCGTTGCTGGCCGGGCCGGGGATGAACCGACTCGCCGCCGCCCTGACCTCGCTCTGCCTGCTCGTCGACGTCGCGTGGCTCGCGCGGTCAGCGAAGCTGGCCGCCAACACCTTCGCCTGGGGGAGCGACGACGGCGCAGAGATCATCCGGAGGCCCGGGCTCGGCGCGCTCGCGGTGGAGCTCGGCGAGCGGAGCCCCGCGCTCTTCCTCGGCGTGATGGTCGCGCTCGCGCTGGCCTGGATCGACGCGTGGCGCTGGGGCGGGAGAGCGCCGGGCACGCGGCTCGGGGCGTTGCTCGCGTTCGCGATGGCCGCGAGCCTCCTGACCCTCGGGCCGCTCTTCTGGCTGGCCCCCGAGCTGCACTACGTGTGGACCCCGCACTCGTGGGCGCGAACGAGCACCGTCGCCGCGAGCGCGACGCTCGCCGTCTTCGTCCTCGCGGCCGTCGCCTTCGCCGACGGGCGACCCTCCGCCAGCGCCATCGTGATCGCCCTGCTCGCCCCCGCGCTCGCGTGGGTGGCGGAGCAGCTCGCGCTCCATCACTTCAACTGCTTCCACTACGAGCGCATGCACCCGACGGCCAGCCGCATCTGGACGCTCGGCCTCTGCGTGGGGCCGCTCCTGATCGTGCTCAGTCCGGTCGCGCTTCGGTGGCGATGTCGCCGAGGTGCCGCGCGAAGAGCGAGGCCATCTCGGCCCGCGCCAGCAGCTCGAGCCGGCGACCGAGAACCGGACTCCGTTGAAAACGAGCGTTGAGCTCGCTGGCGTCGTCGAGGGCGCGCTCGAGCGCGGCGCGCAATATGACCATGTCCAGCGTCGGCGCGTTCGAGCCCCTCTCCCGGGGCGACCAGAGCACGCGGAGCGCGCGTCGACGCTCCTCCTCGACGCCGGCGTTCCACGCGTCGAGCGCCCCGGGCAGCGACGCCTCGCGCGCGTGAATCTCCGGCACCTGGACCTCGATGGGCTCGTCGTAGCGCCGCGCCAGCTCGAGCAGCCGCAGGTTCAGTCCGTGGTTCGCTGAAAAGGGCATGCAGGACTCCAACGGCCTCCGCTCGGCCCTTTGAAGGTAGCCGCGAACGAAGACGTCAGCGCATCGCCTCGAACCCGCCGGCGTAGTACTCGGCGCAGATCTCCAGGTTCGTGTAGCCGGCGTCGTTGCTCACCGTGAAGTCGCCGAAGTCCCAGTCCACGTGGGTGTCGGCCCCGTCGGGCACGGCCGGGTCCAGGTGGGCGTGCTGCGCCTCGAACCAGTCGGGCATGTGGTCGCCGTCGCCGTCGGCATAGAGCGCGGTCCCGGTGAACGTGGAGTCGGTCCACTCCGCGCTCGTGCGGTAGTCGGCCTCGGTCGTGCCGGTGGAGGCGCGCTCCACGTACCGCGCGTCGAGGTCGTCGCGGAAGAAGCCGGGGCTGCCGTCGGCGTCGACCCCGCGGTTGTGCCCCACGCTCGCCATCACGTTCACAGGCACGTCCATGGTGTCCCAGAGCCCCGCGGGCGGCAGGTCGTAGTCGCCCTGACGCTCGGTGACGAAGTAGGACGAGGGCAGTGGATCGCCCTGCATCGCGCCGAGCTCGGGCACGTCGTTGCGGTAGACCCAGATGTTCTGCTGGTTGGCGCTCGGCGTCTCGGCCCACTCGCTGACGAAGTTGAAGTCGCTGAAGATGCGCATGCTCGTCCAGTCCGAGCGATAGACCCACTTGTTCACCGGGTGGGCGCTGCCGAACCCGTGGTTCCCCTTCTGCGCGTAGTTGTGGAAGTAGTCGATCCGCACCGGCCCGTTGGACCGCGTGAGGCGCTGCTGCCAGTTCACGATGTAGTTCTCGTAGACCTCGAAGACCGCCTCGTTGCCTGCGCCGACGTTGGGGAAGCGATGTGAGATATTGTAAAACATGTTGCGGGCGAACGTGAAGTCGCCCGAGGGGTAGAGGGCCGCGCTGTTCCCGAGGATGATCCCCGTGTTGTGCCCCTCGATCGACTCCGCGCCCAGGTTGTAGGCAATGGTGCTGCGGTTGCTGGCGTACTTCGAGTAGACCCCGAACGCCTCGTCCATCCCGTAGCGGAAGCTGTTGTGCTCGAGGTAGAAGCCGCCGCCCTCGGCCGGCTCGTCGATGATCAACGAGTCCCAGGTGCCAGCGTGGGCGGGGTCCCGGGTCTGCGAGCTGAGGTGCCGGATGATGACGTTCGTGTTGTTCCGGAACTCGAAGCGGTCGCCGCTCCAGGTCAGCCCCCGCCCCGGCGCGAGCTGCCCCCAGATCGTGCAGTCCCCGTTCTCCTCCGCGCCGGCGTAGAGCGGGGAGCGCGCGTCGATGCGCCCCTCGACCTTGATGATGATCACGCGGGGCCCGCGCGCGAGCACCGCCTCTCGCAGGCTGCCCGGGCCGCTGTCGTTCAGGTTGGTGACCTCGTAGATCTCGCCGCCCCGCCCGCCCGTCAGATCGCGCCCTGCCCCGAACGCGCTCGGGAACGCCTTCAGCGTGTCGAGCGCGATGTGCCGACGCGCGCCCCCGTCCGGTCGGTCCGCATCGGGGACCTCCGCGTCCGCGACCTGCGCGTCGGCCAGCCCTCCATCGGGCCCACCCTCACAGTCGCACGGACCGAAGCGCTGCCCGTCGTCCTCGCAGATCTGGACCCCCTCGCAGCGACCGGCTCCGACGCAGATCTGGGTCGAGCCCGCCACGCACGGCGTGTCCGCGGTGCAGCCCGCGCAGAGGATCGCGAGCCACGCCGCGGCGGCGAACGGGGCGCTGGTGAGTTCCCGTCGAGACATGCCTCACTCTAGGCCCGACGGCCCCCTCCGCGCGGACTCCGAATCGTACGCCGTAGGGTTTCGATCGCGCCGGCGGAGAGGTGGGACGTCTGCGACCGGGCCTAGGGGAGAGGCATGCGGCGAAGACTCCGCGGCGCCTGGACGCTGGCGTGGGTGATCCCCACGTGCCTCGTCGCGGCGTGCGCCGGTGAGCCCGGCCCGCCCAAGGCGACGCCGACCCGACCGACCGCGCTGTGCGTCCGGGACCACGCGCCCTGCCGGAGCGCGGCCGAGATCGAGGCGCGGCTCGGCGAGCGCCCGCTCGAAGTCCTGCGGTCCCGTCCCACCCCGGGCGGCGCGCAGGGCGCGCGCGTGCTGAGCCTGTTGAGCCCCGACGGCGAGGTGATCGAGGCGAAGTGGCGCCCGATCTCGGCGACCACCCCGACGAACGACCCGGCCGGCGAGGTGCTCGCCTATCGCCTGCAGGCGCTCGTCCTCCCCCCCGAAGACCACGTCGTCCCGCCCGCCGCCGTTCGCTGCCTCGACATCACGGGCGACGGCTGTGAGCTAGGCGTGCTCTCCTACTGGCTGTCCGACGCCATCCCCCTCCGCGAGGCGCGGCGCAAGCGGCTCCTGCCGACTCCGCCTGGCGGCATCTGGGCCCGCGACCCCGGGCTCTACCTCCCGACGCGCTTCCGCGCCGACCGCACCTATCGCCGAGCCGTCGCCCACCTGAACCTGGTCGCCCACCTCGTCGGTCACGGGGACGCGCACGCCGCTCAGTTCGTGCTCTATCGCGACCCGCTGCATCTGTTTCTCGTCGACAACTCGGTCGCGTTCGGAGTCCCCCGCAACCCACAGATGGACGACCTCCAGGACCTCTCCCACATGTGGGTCCCGGCGATCCCGGCCGACACCGCCGCTCGCCTCCGCGACCTCGAAGAAGCCGACATCCGCGCCCTCGCCTGGACCGACAGCTGGGAGCGGCGCGACGGCGTCCTCCGCCGTATCCGGGCCGACTCCATCTGGGGCGACCCCGACGCGCGCATCCGCCGCGAAGGGCAGCGCGTGCAGATCGGCCTGAGCGCCTCGGACGTGGAGGCCGTGCTCGAGCGCGTCGAAGCCCTCGAGCGCGACCTGCGTGACGGCACCCTGGGCGTCTCCCCCCGGACCGAGAGCCCGCCAGGTTGAGCTCCTGCCTGCCTCTCCAGTCCGCGGCGAAAGGCGGCGCGCGATCGCGCGGCGCGAGCGCCGCGACCTCCTCGACCACAGGCGGTGGCCCGGACTCGCACTCCGGCTCGGGCTACATCATGAACGCCCAGGCGACCTGGAACTCGATCTCCCCTTCGCCGATCTCGGCGCCCGCGGGTAGCTCATACACCGCTTGATGCGAGCGACCGGCCGTGTCGAGGTGGCCGTCGCGCAGGTCAATCAGAGCCCCCTTCAACTCACCCGAGGTGACGCGCACGATGACGGTGTGAGCGCCCAGCCGCCCCGCTCCGAACGAAGGTCGACGGTGCCGTGGACGTAGGCTCGCCCGGGCGATGGCTCCCACCGCTCGACCGCGGTCGGGCGACCATCGATCAACGTAGTGATCGGAACGTCCTCGGCCAGCTGGAGCCTCCGACCACGGACGACCCGGAGTCGGATCGCGTAGGACTCCAACCGCGAGTCGCTCGAGACCACCTCGTCGTCCGGTCGGCCACCGATCAACGCTCGCGCGAGGCGCGGCAGCTCTTGCGGCCCGAAGATCGGCTCGAAGTCGATCCGCGGCTCGCGCTCACACGAGCAGGCGATCAGAGCCAGCGAGACGACCAGCCCGATGCCTCTGGAGTTCGTCATGTCGCTTGGACACCGCGTTCGCCGCGACGTTCTCGAGCCGGAGTCGCACGACATGCAACGATTCAGAACGGAGCGGACCCGAGGCCGCGGCGGGCGCCGCATAGGGTCCGCCGCTGAAGCGCAGCGCGGGCAAGCAATGGAGTCGCACGACATGCAACGATTCAGAGCGGAGCGGACGCAGTCCGCGGAGCCGGAATCGTTGGATGGAGCCGACGAAGTATCGCGCGCCCGAAGGGCGCCGGGCGCCGGAGGCGCCCGACCATTGGAGCGCAGCGAGAATGGGCGATACTGGAGTCGAACCAGTGACTTCCACCGTGTGAAGGTGGCACTCTAGCCTCTGAGTTAATCGCCCGAGGAGGCGGTTTCTAGCAAGCGCTTCGAAACCGCGCAAGCACTACTGAGAGCTGTCTTGATCGAGGCCGAGCTTGGCCTTGAGGATGTCGCCGAAGGTGCCGAGGCCCTGCTTGCTGACCTCCTTGCGGTACTCGCGGACCGCGCGGCGCTCTTCGTCCTGGAGGAAGCGCTTGCGGCTGCAGCGGAGGCCGCCGTCGCGGTCGGTGCCGATGATCATCACGTCGATCTCGGTGCCGGGAGGCCACTTCTTGCGGTGGTCGGTGCCGCGCGCGGTGCCCATCTCGGAGTTCGGGATGAAGCCGCGGCCCTTCTTGCCGATGACGTTCTCGATGCGGACCTGGAGGCCGGCCGAGAGGACCTGCTGGACCACGACCTTGACGCTCGAGCCCTGCTTGAGCTTCGGCGCGCGGTTGGCCGCGGTCAGCTCGCCCTTCTCGAAGAGCTCCGCCTCGGCGTCCGAGAGCTTGCTCAGGCTGATGCGGCGCGACTTCTTGTCGACACGCTCGATGACGACGTAGACCTCGTCCCCATCCTTGACGACCTGGTTGGCGTGCTGGACGTCCTTGCCGCCGAGCTCGCTCACGTGGAGCAGGCCGTCGATGCCGGGCGCCAGCTGGATGAAGGCGCCGAACTCCGCGGTGCGGACCACGGGGGCCTTCATGGGCGTGCCCTCGACCAGCGAGTCCTTGTGGGCGTCCCACGGGTCGGGCTGGAGCGCCTTCATCGAGAGCGACACGCGGTCGTGACGCTCGCGCTTGCTCTCGCGCTCCTTGGTGCCGAGCACGACGACCTTCACGGTGTCGCCGGGCTTGGCCACGTCGGCCGGACGGGTTCCGTGCTCCCAGCTGATCTCGCTCTGGTGCACGAGGCCCTCGACGCCGCCGATGTCGACGAAGATGCCGAACTCGCGGACCTGGGTGACGCGGCCCTCGAGGGTCTGGCCCTTCTCGAGGCTCTTGAGGAGCGCCTTGGCCGCCTTGCGCGCTTCCTTCTCGAGGATGCTGCGGCGGCTGACGACGAGACCCTGGCTGCCGCTCTTGGCCGCCTGGACGTGGAACTCGCCCCACTGCCCGAGCAGCGTGGTGGGGTCCTGGATGTTGTCGATGCTGACGCCGCTCACCGGGCAGAACGCGCGCAGTCCGTAGACCAGCACGTCGAAGCCGCCGCGGTTGAAGCCGAAGATCAGGCCGTCGACCCGCGAGCGATCCGACTTGCACTGACGCAGGTACTTGCGGGTACGGCCGACGTCGATGAGGTCGTTGACGATCGCGATGTGGCCGCTCTCCGCGACGGCGCCGACGCGCCCCCGGAAGATGGCGCCCGACTCGAGCGGCGCGGCGCCTTCCGGCGTCTTGCGGTAGGGCGGCTCCTCGACCGGCTCGCGCGAGCCGTCGGACTTGGCCTCGGCCTCGTCGTCGTCCCCGTCGGAGTCGCTGTCGCCTCCCTGTTCCGCGGCCGTGTGTGCCCCTTCGACCGCTTCGGCAGCGGGCGCGGCAGCGGCAGCGGGCGCGGCTTCGGCAGCGGGCGCGGCTTCGACAGCGGGCGCGGCAGCGGCTTCAACAACAGGCACGGCTTCGGCAACAGGCACGACTTCAGACGCGGCAACGGC
>JAOYNT010057143.1:0-13762 GCA_037575995.1 Lingulaulax polyedra | reverse complement strand
CCGCCGCGCGCGACGGATGATCGAGCGCACCCCCGACGGCATCTACGCCGAGCGCGCGCGCGCCATCCTGCGCGGCCTCCCCGAGTGAGCTCAGTTGGCCCAGGGGTTGTCGAGGTCGGGCGCGTAGACGTCGGGGTGCGTCGGGCCGCTCGTCGGGGGCGGCAGCGGGCGCACGACGGGCGGCTCGGGGCGCGAGCTGGGCGGCGCAGGACGCTGGGGCCGGGGCGAATCCGCGGCCGGCTCCGGCGCGACGGGCTCGAGGTGCAGGAGCAGCTCCTCCTGGCCGCTCATCACGGTCACCGAGCGGGTCTCGTACCGGTCGAGCGACACCTCGATCCGCCAGCGCTCACCGTCCGGGATGTGGAGGGGGATCGGCGTGTCGCCGAGATCGACGCCGTCCAGCCGCACGCGCGCCCCGGACGGGTCGGTGCGCAGCAGGAGCGGAGCGGGGGCCGCCGCCGGCGCGACGGTCGTCGGCTCGACGCTCGCCGGCTCGACGGCGGGCTCCTCGACCGGAGGCTCGGGCGTGGTCTCGGGGGGCGCGGCCTGAACGGGCTCGAGGGGCGCGGGCTCGCCGTCGATCCGTGGCCAGACCACCACCGCGGCCGCGACGGAGACGCCGACGACCAGCAGCGCGCCGACCGCGAGCGCCACCTTCAGCACGCCCCCGGAGCGCGAGGGCGCCGGCTCGTGGGGGGCCGACCCGTGTGGGTCGTGCGACGCGTGCTCGGGCGAGCCGTGGTGGTGTGGCGGCGGCTCGAGGTCGGGCGCAGAGAAGCGGACCGTGCGCTGATAGGTGCCCGTCGACGCGGGCGCGTCCGGCTGCGAGCCCGGCTGCGACGCCTCCGTGGAGGACACGCCGGGCTGGCTCGAGAGCTCCGGCTGGCTGCTGGAGCTGCCGCCGCGGGAGAGCGCCGAGCCGAGGTACGAGCCGCTGTTCGACGCGCCCGCCTCGGCCTCGCAGCCGCGGAGCCCGCCCATCACCTCGTCCATGCTCTGGAAGCGCGCCGCGGGGTCCTTCTCGAGGCAACGCATCACCACCGCCTCGAGCAGCGGCCCGGCCGTGCAGTCGGGGCGGCTGCTGCGCAGCGGGGGCGGCGGCGTGTTCACGTGCGCGTTCATCGCCTCGTAGGCGCTGCCCGCCGCGAAGGGCGGCGCGCCCGTCAACATGTGATACAGCACTGCACCGAACGCGTAGATGTCGGTGCGCGCGTCCACGGGAGCGGCCTTGACCTGCTCCGGCGCCATGTAGCGAGGGGAGCCCATCATCACGCCGCTCTGGGTGAGGCCGAGGTTCTCGCCGCCCTCTCCGAGCACCTTCACGAGCCCGAAGTCGAGCACCTTCACGAACAGCGGGTCGCCGCCGCGCGGCGCGAACATGACGTTGCCCGGCTTCAGATCGCGGTGCACCAGGCCCTGCGCGTGCGCGTCCCGGAGCGAGCTGACCACCTGCAGCCCGACGTGGATCGCCTCGGCCGGAGAGAGCGGGCCGAGCTTGCGGAGGCGCTTGTTGAGCGTGCCTCCGTCGAGGTGCTCCATCGCGATGAAGTAGAGGCCGTCGTCGGTCTTGCCGTAGTCGTGGACGACGATGGTGTTCGGGTGCGCGAGCTTCGCCGCGGCCGAGGCCTCGAGGAAGAAGCGCTGGCCGAAGCTGGCCGAGGCGTTGGGCGTCTTCTGGATCTCGAGGATCTTCAGCGCCACCACGCGCCCGAGCGGGCGCTGCTCGGCCTTGTAGACCACGCCCATGCCGCCCGCGGCCAGCCGCTCGAGGATGGCGTATCGCCCCTCGATCACGCGGCCGATCAGCCCGTCTTCGCTCTCCGGCGCGGCTTGGCTCATGCGATCTTCGGCCCCTCCCGAACGCCGCCAGGGTAGCACGTCGCGGACGGGGCGCGATGCGACCCGCGCGCGGGCGTGGTCGCTCCCTGCCACAGCCGATCTCTCCGATCGTCCCGGAACCATCCGACGGCACTGGATCTGCTTGGTGGAGGTCCGGAGGCGCGATGGAAGCACACGGGAGGGACTTCGAGCAGACGACGTGTCCGGGCAGCCCGGACGCGAAGCGGAGGCTGCAATCCGGCGCTCGCCGCAAGGTCGGCGCGGTGGATCTCGCGGTCGCGGCGCGCGCGAGCGGCGCGCCGCTGGCCCCGGGCGCCGCGCGCCTGACCCCGCGCGTGGAGGCCGCGCGCGCCTACGCCAAGGGAGAGGTGGAGATCTTCGAGCGCAGCTGGGATCCGCAGGGCGGCGCCAGCATCTCGCGCGTGGAGCGCTGGCGGCCCGGCGCCGCGGGGCGCTACGACCTCGTCGAGACCCTCCCCTGCCACGACTCCGACGTAGAGGTCACCGTGCTCGGGCCGTCCTCTCGCGCCGCACGCCCGCTCCGCACGCGGCAGCACGCGGACTGGCTGCGCGTGGACCCGCAGACGCGCTGCGCGCTGCACCCAGCGCGCGGCTGGCAGGCGACCATCCGCGCCCTGGACCCGGTCGGCGCGAGCCGGCTGCCGCGCGAGCTGATCCACGAGCTCGGCCCGACCCCGCTCGGCTTCACGCTGCGCCTGTCGCTCGCGTCGAGCCCGGGCGCCCGCCAGGACCAGCTCCTCTGGTTGACCGACGTGGTGGCGCGGCTGGCGGCCGACGCGCGCGTGGTGTGGGTCCCCTTCGTCGACCGCTGGGTCCCCGCGTCCGAGTGGCGCGAGCTGGCCGCGCGCGCCCGCGCCCACCCGCGCACGCTGCTCGGCCTGTGGACCCGCGTGGCGCGCAGCGCGGACCGATGGCACACGCGCGGGCTCTCGCGCTGGATGCTGCCGGAGCTCTCCGTCGAGGCCGCCCTCCCCGCCGCGACGAGCGTCATGCGCGCCTGGATGCTGCGGCTGCTCGAGCACGACGACGCGCGCCGCGAGGGCGGGCACGGCCCGGAGGCGCCCGCGCTCTTCGATCACCGCTTCCGGCTCTACGACCCGTCGTCGCCCACGCCGCGCCCGCTCGCGCTGAGGCAGCTGGCGTCGAGCTTCCGCGCCGACCCCTTCGGCACCGAGGGCGCCTGGCGGGTCCGCGTGATCCCCCCCGTCGACCCGGCGCTCGCCAGCCGCTGGGGCACGGTTCACGTCGAGCGCGCCCGAGCAGGCTGCTGACGAGCGACCTGCTCACCTTGCGCGTGCCCTTGCCCGCGGGTTCGGTCACCACGCGCCGCGGAGAGCGTCCGGGCGCTCACCCCCGCAAGAGGAACGCGCGGTGCACGGCGCGGTTGCGGTAGACGAAGCAGCCTGCTCACCTTGCCCGTGCCCTGTGCCCTTGCCCGCGGGTTCCGTCACCGCGCGTCGCGGAGGAGCGCGCTCACCCCCGCAAGAGGAACGCGCGGTGCACGGCGCGGTTGCGGTAGTCGACGGGCACGGTGCGCTCGGTGATCTCCTCGATCTCCGAGAACGGCAGCCCCTCGAGTCGCGGCTCGAAGCGCTGGTGGTTCGTCGAGAAGAGCAGCGTGCCCCCCTCGCTCAGGCGCCGACGCAGGGTGGTCAGCAGCGTCGGGTGATCCCGCTGGATGTCGAAGTCGCCCCGGCCGAAGACGGTGGAGAAGGAGGGCGGGTCGACGAGGATCAGGTCGAAGCGGAGGTCGAGCCGGGAGGCCTCGGCGAGCCAGTCGTGCACGTCGGTGGCGACGAAGCGGTGCGCTGGGCCCTCGAGCCCGTTGAGCGCGAGGTTGTCCTCGGCCCACGCCGTGTAGCGCTCGGAGCGGTCCACGGAGACGGTCTCGCTCGCCCCGCCGTGCGCCGCCCAGCAGGTGAACGTGCCCGTGTAGGAGAAGAGGTTGAGCACCCGCTTGGCCGCGCTCTCTCCGCCGAACCAGCGCCGCGTGTCGCGGTGATCGGCGAAGAGTCCCGTGTCGACGAAGTCGTCGAGGTTCACCCAGAAGCGCAGGTCCCGCTCGCGCACCTGCATGAGCCGGCCGCCGTCGCCGAGCCGGCGGTAGCGCGCGCCCTCGCTGGGGCGGGTCCGGCGCTGCTTGGCGTGCACGCGGTCGTCGGGCAGCGAGAGCGCCTCCGCCGCCGCGCGCCCGAGGCTGCCCGCGTAGTCGTCCACGCCTTCGGTCTGCGTGCGCTCGTACTCGGCCACGACGAGGTGCCCCTCGTACCAGTCGCAGACCGCGCGCACCTCCGGGATGTCCCAGTCGTAGAGGCGAAACGCGCCCACCCCCTCGCGCTCGAACGCCTTGGCGAGCTTGCGATGGTTCTTCTTCACGCGGTTCGCGAACATCTGCGCGTGACGTGCGACGGCCTCGGGATCCACCCGCCGGTGTTGCATCAGCCGGCCCCGAGACGCAAACCACGGTCCCCATGACGCGCCTGAGCATCCCGGACCCGTCGCTCGTCGTGCTGGTCGGCGCGACCGGCAGCGGCAAGTCCAGCTTCGCCGCGAAGCACTTCGCCCCGACGGAGGTGATCGCCTCCGATCGCATGCGCGCGCTCATCTGCGACGACGAGAACGACCAGTCGGTGAGCGCGGACGCCTTCGAGATGGTGCACCGCCTCGCCGAGATGCGCCTCGCGCACGCGCGCATGACGGTGATCGACGCGACGAGCCTCGAGGTCCGCGCCCGCCAGCCGCTTCGCGCGATCGCCAAGCGGCAACACCTGCCGTGCGTGGTCATCGCGCTCGACGTGTCCCTCCCCAGCCTGATCGCGCGGCACGCGGCGCGCGGAGACCGCCCCTTCACCGAGGTGGTGGTCGAGGAGCACCACGGCCAGCTCCAGCGCACGCTCGCGTCGCTCTCGCAGGAGGGGTTCCGGGAGATCCACGTCCTGGCCGAGGACGAGATCGACTCCGTGGAGATCGTCCGGGAGAAGCTCGCCCCCGAGCGGCGCGAAGAGCGCGGGCCCTTCGACGTGATCGGCGACGTGCACGGCTGCGCGGAGGAGCTGCGCGAGCTGCTCGAGACGCTCGGGTACGCCCCCGACGCCGACGGCGCCTACCGTCACCCCGCCGGCCGCCGCGTGATCTTCGTCGGCGACCTCGTCGACCGCGGGCCCGACGTCGCGGGCTGCCTGCGCATCGCGATGGACATGGTGGACGCCGGCGCCGCGCTCTGCGTGCAGGGCAACCACGAGGCCAAGATCCTGCGCTGGCTCCAGGGCAAGAACATCAAGCCGAGCCACGGCGCCGACGCGTCGATCGCGTCGCTCGAGCAGCAGCCGGCCGCCTTCCGGGAGCGCGCGCGCGAGTTCATCGATGGGCTCCGCCCTCACTACGTGCTCGACGGCGGTGGCCTCGTGGTGGCCCACGCGGGGCTGAAGGAGTCGATGCACGGGCGCGTGGGCGGCAAGGTGCGCGCGTTCTGCCTCTACGGCGACACCAACGGCGAGACCGACGACGAGGGCCTGCCCGTCCGGCTCGACTGGGCGCAGGACTACGAGGGTCGCGCCGCCGTGATCTACGGCCACACCCCGGTCCGGGAGACGAGGTGGGTGAACGGGACGATCTGCCTCGACACCGGCTGCGTGTTCGGCGGGAAGCTCACCGCGCTGCGCTGGCCGGAGCGCGAGCTGGTCTCAGTCGCGGCGAAGCGCGTCCACTATCGGCCGCCGAGGCCGCTCGAAGAGCGCTGAGACGCGCTCCGCGTGCAGCCGGGCTGCCATTTTGTCCGGCCTCGGAGGCCTCCTCGCCGACCTGTCACCTGCGTGTCGCCGCGACACGGCGTGAGGTCGAAGAACGGGGGGACGAGAGGGGTGGCACGGGTGCTGCAAACTCCCAGACCGTGCCTGATCACGAGGAGCGAGCCTCCCCCTCCGATCCCACTCCAACACATCTCATCACACTCCACATCCAAGCTCGACACACACCTCGCTCCTCGTGGTCGGGCCGCTTTTCTGCGATGCGCTGATGCTCAGTCCAGGGCCACGAGGCCCTCTTTGATCAGCTTGCGGATGAGCACGATCTTTCCCTCGTCGTCGAGGTCGCCCGGCAGATCCCCCACGCGATAGCCCTCGTGGGTCAGCGCGTACTCGAGCGGATCGGCCGCGTGCACGGGCATCGAGAGCGTGCCGCCGTAGGCGGTCACCGTCACGTGCTCCGCGTCGCGGGTGAGGTGGTAGAGCAAGCTCGGTCGCGGGCTGGCCCGATCCTCGAGGCTCAGCGCGGCCAGGCGGTGGATCTGATCCATCTGTCCGTAGAGCAGCCCGTGGCGCGTGCTCACGAGGTCCTCGGCGAAGTGGTCGAGCGCTCCGTCGAAGTCCGCCTTCGCCACCGCGCGCTGGAGCATGTCCGCGAAGCGCGCGCGGGAGGCCGCGCGGTCGAACCCCTGGCTCGCGTATCCGACGGGGAGCGAGCGCCGCAGCTCCGCGTCCTCGAGCGCCGCGCGGGCCACCGCCTCGAGCAAGAGATCGGTCCACGTGTTCGGCAGGACGCCCAGCGTGATGTGGCAGCTGTCCTCGTCCGTGCTGGACGCGTCGTGCATCACCCCGCGGGGCACGTAGAGCATGTCGCCCGGCGCGAGATCGAGCTCGAGGCTCTTCTCACCCACCGGGTAGGCGCTCGGGTCGAAGTCCTGCCCACGCAGGGGCCGCTCCACGGGCGTGTCGTAGAGCGTCCAGTGCTTCGTGCCCGAGATCTGCAACACGAAGACGTCGTGCGAGTCGAAGTGGGTCGCCAGCCCGCGCGCGCCGCCCGCCGGGGTGACGTAGATGTTGCACTGGAAGCGGTGGGAGAAGCGCGCCTCCATCGATCGGCAGAGGTTCATCAACGAGGGCAGCGATCCCTCGAGGTTGTTCATCACGATGCTGCCGCCGTCGGCGTACTCCTGGTACAGCCGCGCCGCGTCGATGAGCCCGGAGGGGTACGTGTAGTCGGCGGCGCTCAGCCCCGGCTTGTCGGCGTTGGCCATGTGCAC
This sequence comes from Lingulaulax polyedra, assembly GCA_037575995.1. NCBI lineage: Eukaryota > Dinophyceae > Gonyaulacales > Lingulodiniaceae > Lingulaulax > Lingulaulax polyedra. Next base: position 6,882 of record JAOYNT010057143.1, on the reverse strand, counting down.
CGTGGGGTGGTGCAGGTGGAGCGTCGTCAGCGCGCGATCGATGTCCTTCAGGCTGAGCAGCGAGCCGTAGTAGGCCGGGTCTCCCCGCTCGACGTGGAGCACCGCGTTCTCGAAGCGCTCGTCGACGAACGCCTCGGCGGAGAAGGGGTGGATGAGGCGCTCGAGGTCCCATCGGTCGGAATTCATGCGCCGGAACATAGCAGCGCCGAGGGCGTGAGCGGGGTCAAGAAGAGAGCGGGATCGAGAAGGCGCGGACCGGGCGCGTCGACGGTCGGTAGAAGTGCTGGAACGTCACGTGGTAGCCGCTGACCGGCTCCTGCACGTGCTTTCGCAGGACGTAGCCAGGCACGTCCACGCTCACCGGATCGTCGTCGGGCTCGAAGACGACGACGTCGAACGACTCGGGACGGAAGCGCTCCACCACCTCCTGGACGAGGCCGCTCGGATCGTGGTCGAGCTCCGGCGCGTTGGTCTCGAAGCTGACGTAGCTGCCGACCCGCTCGGGCGTGACGTGCAGCGTGACGTAGGCCTCGTCGCGCATCCCGTTCAGCGAGTAGCCGGCCGGATCGAAGACGAACTCGTCCACCTCGAACCCCTCGAGCGCGCGCCGCAGCCCGAGCTGCTGGGCCAGCGTGCCGCTGGGCGGCCGCCGCGAGGCGAGGAACGTCTCGGCGCAGCGCTCGTCGATCCCGTGCATGAGCACCTCGAGCGTGCGGTCCTCCTGCACCGGCTGGTAGCCGCGCGTGGTGTGGAAGAGCCGCACCGCGTGCTCGTGCTCGACGCCGAAGCGGAGCGCGCGTCCGTCGAGCCGCTCGGCGAGGTGGCGCGCGTCCTCGAAGAAGCTCGACGCCTGCTCGTGCGGGAAGTGCTCGTTCTTGCGCTCGTAGATGAGCACCGCGATCGCCTCGTCCGGGATCGCCTCGAGCATCACGTCCACGCCCCGGACGAGCTGCGTCCGCCCGCAGGTGATCATGGTCACGAACGACTCGTAGACGAAGAGGCTGCTCTCGCTGAGGAGGTAGGCGTCGAAGACGTCGTTGCTCCGCTTGCTGACGACCTCCGCCCCCGACGCGTTGACGACCCGGTGCCAAAACGCCTCCCCGAGGCGGCGCAGCGACGGGTGGTCGTCCACGACGGTCAGCTCCACCTTCTTCTCGGGCCCCTCGAAGAAGGCCGGCGGCTTGAGCTGGCTCATCGGGGCTCCGCGTGCGTCGGCTCGAGCGTCGGCGACTCGGCGATGTAGACCACCTCCGCGTCCTCCGGCACCGGCAGGTCGTCGCGCGGGTTGATGGTCTGGGCGCGGGTCACGGGATCTCGAAGGCCGATCACGAGCGCGTCGTGGCGCGCTTTGACCGCGCGCGCCAGCTCTCCGAACGTGAGCGGGATCGGGAGCCCATCCGGCTGCGCGCCGACGTAGAAGCTCGCCGCGCCCGACGCCACGATCTGGCTCGTGAGATCGCCGACGCCCGGGTAGGCGACGGTGTGGGTCAACATCGCGAAGCCGAGGCGCTGCGACTCGATCACCTCGTCCGCCCCCGCCGTGCGCGCGTGGCCGACGTTCTCGCTGTCGAGGATCTCCGCGACGATGTGGAGCGGCCGCTCCCGCGTGGCCGCCTCCTTCTGGAGCTCGAGGTGGGCCCGGATGGTGAACACGGTAAGGATGGTGGCCGCGTCCGCGAGCTGCGGCGTGACGGTGCGGGAGCCGACCACGATCGCGCTCCGGGCGTGCGTCATGCGCACCTTGCCCAGCTCGCTCTGCTTGGTCGGGTCACCGTGCACCCACATGAGCTCCGGCGGCACCTCGCGCGGGCGCGGCTGGCGGCTGAAGAGCACCACCTTGGTCTCCTCCAGATCGATCTCGGCCTGGAGGCTCTCGAGCAGGAGCTGCCGCCCCTCTTCGTACCCGCACACCACCACGTGATTGACGTAACTGCTCATTCGGAACTGCTCCTCACGGATGGACAAGACCGCGTTCAGGAGGCTGTGGCCCACGATGCCGGCGAAGAGCGCGAGGGTGAACATGCCGCCCACCATCAGCACCGCGCCCCACGCGCGGCCGATCTCGCCGACCGGCGCGTAGTCTCCGTAGCCCACCGTGGTCAGGGTGACGAGGGCCCACCAGATGCCCTCCCCCATCGAGCTGACCTGCGCGCCCGGCTCGTCGCGCTCCAGCAGGTAGAGGGTGATGCCGCCCAGCACGGTCTCGACGCCGAGCACCCCGAAGGCGAACGAGAAGAGCAGCCGGTCGGTCTCGAACGCGCTGATCAGGCCCGCGAACGGGTTGCCGTAGCGAAAGACGCGCGCGGTGCGCAGGAGCCGCAGCAAGCGCAGGACCCGCAGCCCGCGCAGGGCCGGCACCACCGCGACGATGGTGATCAGATCGATGATCTGCATCGGCTTGAGCAGGAACGAGAGCCGGGCCAGCACGTGCGTGCGGAGCGTGCCGAGCGGCGCGCGGGCGAAGACCTCGAGCGCGGGGGGCCGGAAGGTCAGCACCCGGAGCGTCAGCTCGATGCCGAAGAGCGCGAGGATGACGAAGTCGATCGCCCTCAGCGTGATGCGCTCCCCTCGACCCACCACGAACGGCTCGATCACGAGCAGCACCACCGAGAGCACGATGAGCAGCCAGACGGTGCGGTCGACCGCGCGATACTGGGGCGTGCTCGGCCGATGAAAGGCCGCGTGGAGACGATCCCAGAGACCTTCCGGAGCGCGGCGTGGCACGGCGGCGCAGCCTAGCAGGTCCTCGAGAGCCGGCGCGACTCGCCGGTCGAGAGCGCAGACTTCGCGCGGATCGCCCCGCGCGCGTGACCGGTCACGAGGGGTGAGTTAGAGACCTCGCCATGACCGAGCGCGCAGCCCGCATCGTCGACACCCTCGTGGCCCTGGACCCGCTGGCCGACCTGCCCCGCACGGGCTGGCTGCTGCGCGGCGTGCGCCCCTGCGAGTCCATCGCCGACCACAGCTACGGCGTCGCGCTCACCGTGATGCTGCTCGTGGACGCGCTGCGAGACGAGGGCGCGACCGTCGACGGGGAGAAGGCGCTCCGCATGGCGCTGGTGCACGACGCGCCCGAGGCGAAGACGGGCGACGTGCCCATGCCGCAGAAGACGCCCGCGATGGACGCCGCGCTCGAGGTGCTCGAGGAGGGCATCGTGGCGCGCACCCTCCCCGCGCGGCAGCAGGAGACGTGGCGCGAGATGGAGGACGGCGAGAGCCTCGAGGCGCGCGTGGTGAAGGCGGCCGACAAGATCCAGATGATGACGAAGGCGCTCGTCTACGGCCGACAGCGGCGCGGCGACCTGCACGAGTTCTGGAAGAACGACAAGAACTTCCGGGACCGGGAGCTGGCGGTGGCCAAGGAGTGCTTCGCGTTGCTGCAGGCGCGCCACGCGAGCGGCGAGTGGGAGCTCGGCCGCTGGTAGCGCTCAGGCCAGGGCGAGCGCGCCGAACGCGACGGCCAGCGGCAGCGACAGGAGCGCCGGCCCACGCTGCCCACGTCGCGCGAGCAGGTGCGCCACGCCCAGCGTGATCAGCCCCAGGAGCAGCGCGCTCGCGCCAGGGCCCAGCCCGAGCCCGGAGAGCGGCGCGCGGAGCGCGAACGCGCCCATCAGGGCGCCGAGCGAGACCAGCGACAGGCCGAGGCCCTCGCGCCGCCACACCAGCCACCCGGCCGCGCCGACGAGCACGAAGAGGAGCGCCCAGGCGGGCACGGCCAGCGCGCCTGGCAACATCGGGAAGGCGACCTCCCCGACCGCGGCGTCCCCGGCCGCGAGCGCGATCCCGGTCGAGACGGCGAGCGCGCCCGCGTCGAGCATGGAGTCACCGGGGCTCTGCGCGGCTTGCTGCACGAAGGAGACGTAGGGCCGCTTCGGCCAGACGCCATCACCCCGTCTCTTCGAGCGTCTCGTCCCGCGACGCGGGCGCGGGCAGCGCGGCGAACTTTCGCTCCTGGCGCTCCACCAGCGCGACCAGCTCCTCCTGCGTCACGCCGAGCCGCGAGGCGACCATGTAGGCGAGCGAGGTGGGCGCGACGCCGGGGACGAACTGGTAGGTGGGCTCGTCCTCGCGCAGCTCCACCTGCAAGAACTCCAGACGCTCCACGCGCCCCGCCGCCTCCAGCTCGCGCGCGGCGTCCAGGAAGTGCGTCGTGACCCAGACCTGCGGCCGCAGCCGCGGCAGCAGCGAGATCACCATCTCGAAGATCGCGATGCCCTCGCTCGGGTTGGTGCCGCTGCAGAGCTCGTCGAGGATGACCATCGAGCCCGGCTCGAGCTGCTCGAAGAGGCGCCGCACGCGCATCAGCTCCGTGCCGAGGCGGCCCTCCTTCTGATCGGCCGGCGCGCCCTCGATCAGGGAGACGAAGAGGGTCGGGGCGCGCGTGAGCTCCGCCGACGCGGCCGGCACGAAGAGCCCGCTCTGCCCGAGGAGCTGGGTGAGCGCGAGCGCCTGCATCATGCGCGTCTTGCCGCCCGAGTTCGGCCCCGTCACGAGCACCATCGAGTCGTGCCCGGACGTGTGCAGGTCGCAGGGCGTCGGCGTGATGTCCTGGAGGAGCAAGAGCGGGTTGAACATGCGCTCGATCGCGAGCGTCCCGCTCGGCGCGTCCGGCTCGGGGGTCGGGTGGATCGTCGGGAGGCAGACCGAGAGGCCCTCCTTCTCGCAGCGGTCCTTGAACCCGAGCGCGGCCAGGTAGAGCTCGACGTCGCCGATGAGGTCGAAGCAGGGGAGGATGACGTCCTCCAGCTCCTCGAAGACCTCGTCGATGACCTTCAGCAAGACCTCGTTCTCGGTGTACTCGTAGCCACGGAGCCACGAGAAGAGCCGGGACCAGACGCGGCGCCACGGAGACCAGAGCAGCGGGTTGTCGCTGTTCTCCTTGGCCTCGACGAGCTGGAAGTCGCGGATGCGACCGTCCGAGCCCAGGACCACCCGCACCTCGAGCAGCGCCATGTTGCGCTCGAAGTCGAGGATCTGCGCCAGCCGCGTGTAGACGTCGCGCGCGCGCACCTCGGCCGCGAACTCGTGCAGGCGAGACAGCGCGCTCGTCGCGTCCGCGAGCCCCTCGTCGGCCGCGTCGAGGAAGGTCTTGATCGCGTTGAGCACGTCGACCTTGCGCTTGATCGTCTCGCCGGGGGTCATCGCGCGCTCGTCCAGCAGGCTCCGCAGCTCCCGCAGGGCGACGTAGATCGTGCTGAGCGCCCCGCGCAACGCCGGCGTGGCCGCGAGCTCTCGCAACACCTCTTGCCTGAGCGCGACGTCCCGCTGGTCCTCGGGCGGGTGAGAGAGGAGCTTGACGAGGTGGGTCTGGCTCGGCACGAGCCGCTTCTTTCCGACCTCGATGAGAAAGCAGCTGGTCAACAGCTCCGGCAGGAAGAGCCCGCCCGCGAACGACTCCGGGTTCCAACGGCTGGGCGTGATCGGCGCGTCGTCGACCGCCTTGCCGAGCAGCCCGCCGGCGTCTCCGGACTCGAACGCGAAGCGGAGCGCGGAGCGGAGCAGCTCCTTGTCGATGGTGACGAGCGGATCGTGGTGGATCAGGTCCACCCACGCCTCGTCGACGTCGGGCGCGCGCAGCGCGAGCGCGGCGCCCCCGGGGGCGCTGCTGGGCGGATTCTCCTGGGAGTCCGCGACGAGCCGCATCATGGCGCGTCGCTCCACCAGGAGCCGCCGTCGTCGAGATCGTCGGCCCATCGAGCGGTCCATTGGTAGCACCGACGGTACGGCGTTGCGAGCGGGGTTCGGGGTCACGCGGGGGCTGACCACGCCCCGCGCGGAAGGTTCCGCGCCCTACCTGTCGAGCATGTCCTCGGCGTCGGGTCCCAGGGTGCGCACGAAGTCGCGCAGGGTCCGGCCGGGCTCGTCGACGAAGGGCTCGCCCAGCTCGAGGTCGTGCATGCGGTCGAGCCGGAAATTGCGGAAGTCCTCTCGCAGCTCGCACCACGCGGTCACCGTCCAGCTGACGCCCCAGAAGAAGGCGCCGAGCGGCCGCACCACGCGGAGGCGCCGATCGCCGTCCGCGCGCTCGTAGGACATGCTCAGCTTCTTGCGTTCGTTCATCGCCGTGCGGACGATCCAGAGCGCCTCGCTCGCGGCCCGCGCCGTCCGCGGCGCGAACAACGTCGCGTCTCGGAGCTTCGGCTCGAGGCGCTTGGGGAGCACCGCCATCACCTTGGAGAGCACGCGCTCGGCCGCCTTCGCGAGCCGCTCGTCGCCGAACGCGCCCGTCACGCGCGCGCCGAGCACCAGCGCCTCGACCTCCTCCTCGTCGAACATCAGCGGCGGCAGGTCGTAGCCGGCGCGCAGCGTGTAGCCCACGCCGGCCTCCCCTTCGATCGGCGTGCCGGTCGAGGCGAGGTCCCGGATGTCCCGGTAGATCGTGCGCTCGGACACCTCGAGCTGCTCCGCCAACCAGCGCGCGGTGACCGCTCGCCTGCGGCGGCGCAGGAGCTGTATGATCTGGAAGAGACGGTCGGCGCGTCGCACAGCGGACCGAGGATAGCCGACGCGCCGATGCGGCGCCTTTCTCGCTGGAGCTCCGGTGACTCGAACTCTCTCGATGGCAGCCTTCGCGCTCTTCTCCACCCTCTTCTGCGCCGTCGCGCCGACCCAGGCCCACGCGCAGCTGGTCCTCTGGATGGACGCCCGACCCGCTCACGTCGAGGCGCTCGAGGACGAGCTGGCGGGCGCGAGCTTCGACGTCGCGCAGGTCCTGCCGCCCAAGGCGACGACGCTCGAGGCGCGGCGCGAGGAGGCGCGCCGGCTCGCTCGCGCCACCCGCGCCGAGATCGCGCTCTGGCAGGAGCCCGATGGCGCGCTCCACGCCGTCGGCCCCCACGGCGCCCGCGGTTCCCACGGTTCCACGGTTCACGGCAGCAATTC
>JAOYNT010056046.1:0-13828 GCA_037575995.1 Lingulaulax polyedra | reverse complement strand
TTGCCGTTGCCGTTGCCGTTGCCGTTGCCGTTGCCGTTGCCGTTGCCGTTGCCGTTGCCGTTGCCGTTGCCGTTGCCCGCTCCGCTCGCGGAATCGCCGGTCGGCGTCGCGAGGCTCACCCCGCGTCGGCGATCGCACAGCAGTCGCACGCGAACACGTGCCTACATGCCGCGGCATGACCCGACGGCTCGTGCTCGTGCTCCTCCTCGCCTCGACCTCGTCCGCCGCGGCCCAGGAGGCGGAAGACCCGGACACCGCGGCGCTGACTGAAGAAGCGGCGCCGGACGACGTGGAACGGGTGAGGGCGGCGCTCGCGTCATTGGGGCTGGACGAGGTGCGGGTTCGCGAAGAGGCCGGCGTGCTGCACCTGGAGGGGCAGGTCGCGGCGCCGCGAGAGCGCGAGGCGGCAGAGACGATCGCGCGGGGCGCCGGGGACTGGCTCTTCGTCGCCAATGACGTCGAGGTGCGCGTGGCGGAGGACGAGGCCGCGCCGTCCGATCCGGATCGCGCGCTCGAGGGCCAGCTACGGCAGGTGTTCGCGAACGTCGCGGAGCTGTCCGCCGTCCGGGTCGACTCGACCGGCGGCGTGGTGCATCTGCGCGGCAGCGTCCCGAGCGACGCGGCGATGGAGCGCGCGGTGGGCTTCGCGTCCGAGAGGGACGGCGTGCTGTACGTCGACTCGGAGCTGGAGGTGGACCAGGCGGTCGACACCCGGGTGGAGAGCACGTGGACGAGGCTCTCGAGGCGCGTCGAGCAGCTCGCGGCGAGGCTCCCGCTCTACGGCATCGCGCTCGCGATCGTCGCGCTCTTCTGGTTCCTGGGCTCTCTGATCCGCGGGCGGAGCAAGCGCCGCAAGAACCCGCTGCTCCGCAACATCGGCCGGCAGCTCCTCGGCGCGCTCGTGCTCCTCGCCGGGCTCGCGATCGCGCTCGACCTGCTCGAGGCGACCGCCATCCTCGGCGCGGTGCTGGGCACCGCGGGCGTCGTCGGCCTCGCGGTCGGCTTCGCCTTCAAGGACATCATCGAGAACTACCTCGCGAGCGTGCTGCTCGCGGTGCGGCGCCCGTTCGCGCCGGGCGAGCACGTGCAGATCGGCGGGCACGAGGGGAAGGTCGTGCGCCTGACCTCGCGCGACACGGTGCTCATGACGCTCGACGGGAACCACCTGAGGCTCCCCAACGCCGAGGTGTTCAAGAGCGTGACCACGAACTTCACCCTCAACCCGCGGCGACGCTTCCTCTTCACGGTCGGCGTCGGAGTGGCCGAGGACCTGACCGCCATGCAGCAGGTCGTCACGCGCACGCTGCACGAGATGGAGGGCGTGCTCGGCGACCCCGAGCCCTTCACCCGGGTGCTCGAGCTCGCCGACTTCACGGTGACGGTCGAGGTCTACGGCTGGGTCGACCAGCGCGACTACGACTTCGGCAAGGTGCGCAGCGAAGCCATCCGCCGCGTGAAGGTCGCGCTCGACGAGGCCGGCGTCGACATGCCGTATCCGACCCAGGTCGTGGTCCAGGCCGAGGCGGCCCCCGAGAAGCCCGCGCCGGTCAGCGACGTACCCGCCCACGATCTGCAGGCCGACCACGATCTCGACAAGCAGGTCGAGGAGGATCGCGAACGCAGCGAGGAGACGGATCTCCTCGCCGCGTCGGAGTGAGCCCCTCACCCGTGATGTCGCAGGTGAGGGCGGTCGAGAGCTGGCCACCGTGGCGGCCTGCTCTACCGGTCCGCTATGGCCCCGTTATGTTCTCGCAGGCGCCACGCGCGGTGTTGCAGCGCAGGCCGGCGCGACAGCTGTTGCCCGCGCAGCACGGCTCGTCCCGCGCGCCGCACGCCTCACAGGTGTCGCTCGCGTTGCAGATCCGCTGGTCGGCGCAGGTCCGCCCGCGGCAGCAGGGCTGTCCGTCGGACCCGCAGCGGGTGCATGTGGTTCCGTCGCAGGCGGAGCCGGCCGCGCACGTGCTGCCCGCGCAGCACATCTGGCTCTCCGCGCCGCAGGGAGCGCAGCTGCCGCCGTTGCACGCGAGGCCGGGGTTACAGCTGGTTCCGCCGCAGCACGCCTCGCCCGAGTCGCCACAGCCGCGACAGCTCCCGCTGACGCAGGTGTTGCCGTCGTTGCAGCGGTCGCCGGCGCAGCAAGCCTCGCCGCTCGCTCCGCAGCCCGTCGCGCAGAAGATGCCCGTGCAGACCGCGGTGCCGTCGCAGATGCGCCCGGCGCAGCAGGGCTGCCCCGGCATGCCGCAGTCGATGGCCGCGCACACGTTGGTGATCGCGTTGCAGATGAGGCCGCCCTCGCACACCTCACCGGCGCAGCAGGTCTGACCGAAGCCGCCGCAGGTGGTCGTGCAGGTGCCGCCCTCGCAGGCGAGCGAGCCGTCGCAGGTGCTGCCGGCGCAGCACGCCTCGCCGAGCGCGCCACACGGCGTGCCGCACGTGCCGCCCTCGCAGGAGAGCGCCGAGTCACATGTGTCGCCCGCGCAGCATGCCTGGCCCGCGCCGCCGCAAGGGGCGCAGCTGCCGCTGTCGCACGCGAGCCCCGCGTCACACGCGACGCCGCCACAGCAGGGCTGACCGCTCCCGCCGCAGTCCGCGCACGTGCCCGCGACGCACGCGCCGCCGAGGTCGCACGCGTCCCCCGGACAGCAGCTCGCGCCGATGGCGCCACAGGCCACGCACGCGCCGCCTTCGCAGGTCGCGCCGGGATCACAGGAGTCGCCAGGGCAGCAGATCTCGCCCACCGAGCCGCACTCGGCGCAGCTCATCGTCATGCCGCACGCGAGGCCGGCCGCGCAGGTGTCGCCGCAGCAGGTCTCGCCGTCGTCGCCGCAGGTCTCGCAGGTGCCGCCGGAGCAGCCCATGCCCATCGGGCACGCCATGTCACAGCCGCCGCAGTGCGCGGGGTCGCTGTTGGGGTCGACACACTCCTCGCCGCACATCATGCGAGGCGCGACGCAGGCGCCGCCGTCGGCGACGCTTCCGTCACCCATGGCGCCGTCGCCGAGCCCGCCGTCGAGATCCCCGTCGAGGGGGACCTCGCCATCACGGCCGGCGTCGGTGGCGCCGTCCATCGGCTGCCCTCCGCCGTCGGCGAGGCGCCCGAGGAGCGGGCGGTTGTCACAGCCGGCGGCCATCGCCGCGACGCAGAGCGCGATCGTGGTGAGCTTCTTCATCGCGCACCTCCTTCCGCGGCACCGGCGCTGGGTGCCGTCTGTTCACTTTCTCCTCCGGGGATCCGTGCCGTCTGCCGCTCGGGCGGCGCGGGGTCGAGGATGTGGAACTCCACGCGGCGGTTCACCGCGCGGGCGCGCCGGTTCTCCTCCGGGATCAGCGGCCGGCCTTCCCCGAAGCCGTGCGCCTCGAGTCGGTCCGGCTCCACGCCCTGCTCGACCAGCCACGTCATCACGCTGTGCGCGCGACGGTTGGACAGGTCGAGGTTGTGCTCCTCGGTGCCGCGGTCGTCGGTGTGCCCTTCGATCGAGATGCGCCGGATGAACGGGCTCGCCCGCATCGCGTCACGCAGCGCTCGCATCACCGGCATGCTGCGCGGGAGGATGCGGTCGCTGTCGGTGGCGAAGAACACCGGGCGGTTGATGTGGATCTGCCCATCCTGGATGTGCACGAGCGAGGGGCAGCCGTTGAGCTCCGGGTCCTCGTTCGGGGCGCCCGGGCGGTCGGGACAGGCGTCGGTCGCGTCCGGCACCATGTCGTTGTCCCGGTCGGGCAGCGGGCAGCCCTGACGCTCGGGGTCGGGGTGCGGGCCCACGTGGACCTCGGGGCACTGGTCCTCGGAGTCGACGAACGTGTCCGAGTCCGTGTCCGCCTCGGGGCAGCCCGGTCGGTCGGGATCGGGGTGCTCACCCTGCGGAGTGCTCGGGCACTCGTCCGTCGAGTCGTGCACGCCGTCCCCGTCGGAGTCGGCCTCCGGGCAGCCGGGGCGCTCCGGATCGGGGTTGTCGCCCTGATGCGTGTCGGGACAGATGTCTTCGCGATCCGAGACGCCGTCCTCGTCGCGATCGACGAGCGGGCAGCCCGGGCGCGCCGGGTCGGGGTTGTCGCCCGCGGGGATCTGCGGGCAGAGATCCTGCCCGTCGAGCACGCCGTCGCCGTCGCTGTCCGCGGCCGGGCCCTCGCGCGGCTCCTCCGCCAGGCGGACCACCAGCGAGACGCCACCCCAGACGCTCGAGGCGTCCTGGGGCACGTCGCCTTCGGCCGCGAAGAGGTGCGAGTAGCGCAGCATCGGTCCGAGCCCGACGAGCGGGTGGAGGTCGAACTCGAAGCCCGCGCCGACGTCGATCGCGAAGCGGTGGAGGTCGCCCGTGAGCCCGTAGTTGGCGTTCGCGTCGACGAAGAGTCGCCCGACGTCGCCGATCCGCGGCTCGAAGCGCAGGCCGCCGCCAGCGAAGAACAGCTGCCCTGCGCCGTTCTCACCAGGGAAGAGCTGCACGCCGAGGGCGAGCTGGAGGGCGAGCATGTCGACGATGCGGAAGCCCGGTCGCAGCGCGCCGGAGACGCCCGCCTCGAAGCCGAGGTCGTCCCGTTGAAAGTCGGCGAGCTGCCCGCCGACCAGTGCTTCGCCGCGCAGCTCCAGACGCTCGAGCTGGGCCGCCGCGGGGGCGGTCAGTCCGAGCGCGGCGATGCCGACGATGAAAGCCAAAGCCCGTGTCATACCGGCCCGCCAAAGCAGGCCGCGAGCCAACCAAGAGCTGCGCGAGAGTCTGTCCCCGATCGCGGGCGCGTTCCCCACAGGTGTGGGGTGGCTACCTACAGACGAGCGTTGCGCGAGAGCCTGCGCAACACCTGCGCAGTGAGGCGAACCCCCACTTCTCTCGGCCCCTCGATCGGGGATGATGGGTACGGCGCGCCGCTTGCGTATGGGCGCCGCGTCGTGCGGAGGTGATGCGCGTGGGCTCGAAGTCGCCCTTGTGGTCCGTGGTCGGGATCGCCGTGCTGGCGTACGCGTCGCTGGGGTTCGGGCCCGTCTCGGCGCGGCCTCGCACCGACCAGTGCATGGCGCCGCTCCCGCGTCGCGCCGCGTTCGTGGAGCACGTGCGCTTCGGCGAGGTGCGCGGGCGCGCCCTGCGCCTCGACCTGGTCCGCCCCGCGACCCCCGGGCCCCACCCCGTCGTCGTGCTCGTTCACGGCGGAGCGTGGCGGCGCGGTCACCGCAGCTACATGACCGGCACGATGCACGCCTTCGCGGCGCAGGGCTACGCCGCGGCGAGCGTCGACTACCGGCTCGCGGACGGGGCCCGCAGCGTGTTCCCCGGGCCCGTCTCGGACCTGCGCTGCGCGGTCCGGACCCTGCGCGCCCGCGCGCCGGAGCTGGGCCTGGATCCCCGTCGCTTCGCGGCCGTCGGCTTCTCGGCGGGCGGCCACCTCGCGTCCATGCTCGCCACCGCCTCCGACGTGGGCGAGCTGGACGACGGCTCGTGTCCGGTCGCGGTCGGCTCGGCGAACGTGCAAGCCGCCGTGAGCTTCTACGGTCCCTATGATCTGCGCGCGCCGCTCCGGGTAGGGCCAGGCGCGGACGGCGCCATCCGGAACCTGCTGGGCGTCAGCCGCACGCGCGATCCGGCCCGGGCCGCGCTCGCCTCCCCCATCGCGCACGTCGATCGCGGCGACCCGCCCATGCTGCTCGTGCACGGCCTCCGTGACCGGGTCGTCGAGGTCGATCAGACCCGCCGCATGCGCCGCGCGCTCGAGACGGCTGGCGTCCGCGTGCAGACCCTCGAGCTGCCGAACCAGAGCCACGGGTTCGGCGTGTTCCCGCGCCGCCCCTCGGACGACGGCTCCATCGCCTGCTCCACCCTGAGCTTCCTCGGCGACGCGCTCCGCCGCTGATCACGCCCCGGGCAGGTCGAACGCGCCGCGGTAGAGCGCGTCGACCGGAAGGCGCGTGCCGTCCGCGAGCTGGACCTCATCACCACCGCTCAGCGCCTGATACCGCCACGTGTCGCCGGCGCGACGATAGTGCTCGACGCGCTGGGCACGCTGCGACACGAGCAGGTAGTCCCGAAGGTGCTCGAGGCGCTGGTAAGCTTCCCACTTCTCGCCCCGATCGAACTTCTCGGTGCTCGGAGAGAGGACCTCGACGACCACGCATGGGTTGGCGAGCACGTCGTTCGTGCCCTCGGCGATCTCGATCTCCCCGCAGACCGCGACCGCGTCAGCGTAGACGTAGTGGCTTCCCGGGGACGCCGCGACGCGGAGATCCGAGGTCATGACCTTGCAATCCTGCGGGAGTCGATTGCTGAGCTCGGTGACACACCTCGCCGCCAGGAAGGCGTGGCGCGCGCTCCCCCCCGACATGAGGAACACCTCACCCAGGTGGAACTCGTAGCGCTCTTCCTGCTGCCGCTCCCACGCGAGGTACTCGGCCGCAGTCATCTGCCGTGTCCCTGCCGCTTCGGCCATGCCTCGAGGGTAGCAGCCGAGCCGCCCCGGCGCTCAGAGGCCTTCGGCGCGGAGGAAGGCGACCAGATCACCGTAGAAGGCGAGGTGATCCCAGTCGTTGCCCCGGCCGGGTGAGTCGCCGAAGAGGTGGCCGATCTCGTCGAAGTGATCGGCGGGCACGCAGCCGAGGAAGCGCCCCCAGCGCGCGTCGCGCACGCGCACGAGGCCGTCGTTGACGATGTCGGCGCGGCCGCCGTCGACGATCTGTTCGGGGATGTCGAGGAGCGGCTCGATCGGATCGAGGTCGCGGTCGTGCGTGTAGACGAAGCGCGGCGGGTCGGTGACGTCGCAGTCGGGGTAGCCGTCGTGTCGGTCGGAGCGGCCGGTCAGCGAGTAGTAGGCGACGCCGTCCTGGTTCGGGTAGCGCGTGTTGAACGCGTCGATGCCCGGCGTCGACATCTGCCGCAGGGACGCGAACACGCTCGTCTCCTCGCCCGCCGCGTCGTACAGCGCCGCGCCGATCAAGCGAACCAGGCGGTCCGCGAGATCGCGGGCGCGCTCGTCCTCGACCAGCCCCAGCACGACGTCGGCGATGGGGGTCCCGCGGTGCGGCGTCGCGAAGGTGGTCACGGAGGCGACCAGGTCGGGGCGCACGGCGGCGACGTAGCGCGCGTCGAGCCCGCCCTGGGAGTGGCCGATGAGGTTGACCTTCGCGTGGCCCGTCTCGGCGAGGATGCGCTCCACGTGCGCGAGGAGCTGGTCGCCGCGGGTCTCCGAGTCGTTGAAGGGATCGACCGCCGGCGTGAAGACCAGCGCCTCGCCGCGCTCGGCCAGGTCGTCCTTGACGCCGTAGAAGTAGGTGATGAAGCCCACGCCGGCGAAGTCCTCGAACCCGAAGAAGCCGTGCGCGAGCACGATCGGGTAGGGCGCGCCCAGCTCGCCCGGGCCGCCGCCGTCCACGCGCGCCTGCGCGTCGGGCAGCCGAAAGGTGCGGCCGTCCGGCGACGCCTCGGCGTCCACCGACGCGTCGTCCGCGACCATCGAGGCCCCCTCACCACAAGACGCGGCGAGCAGGGCCCATCCCAAGAGCCAAACGCGAGCAGCCATCCCAGCGGCAGAGCTTACACCCTCGGTCAACCCGCGGGACGTCAGCGCTCGGTCACTCGCTCCGCCTCGCGGGTGAGCCGGACGAGGGTCCAGTACGGAGGCCGTCGACCATGCTCCTCCATGTACGCGTCGACGCGGGGCTCGAGCCGCTCGCGCACGGCGCCGTGCCGCGCCCGGAGGTACGCGACCCGCAGCCCCGTCGTGGCGCTCATGCCTTCGGGGATGGGGCCGAGTGAGCCGAACAAGTTGAGGCCCCAGCTGTAGGCCTTCGCGAGGCGCGCGAGGGGGAGGCGGGCGTAGTCGTAGTCGAGCTCGTCGCCGTCCTCCGCGCCCTCGAGCAGGACGTCGAGGATGGCGTTGTCCACGTGGTCCTGGAACAGCGTCTCCGGGTCGCGGTACTCCGCGACGACGCGCATCTGCGGGTCGTACTCCAGGTCTCCGGGCGCGTAGGTCTCGAAGTACCGGACTCCGACCGCGCCGAGCCAGCGGGTCAGCCCCTCCCCGCCGAGGGTGGAGAGGCCGCGCCAGAGGTGAACGCCCTGCTCGGAGTAGGCGTGCGAGGCGACCTCGGAGCAGAACATCTTGCTCGGGTCCTCGTAGTCCATCGCGAAGTCATACGGGATGTGACCGGCGCGGGCGGCCTCGAGCTGCGCGGTCGCGGCGCGGTGGGGCAGGCGCGGGTCGTCATCGAGCGCCGGGTGATCGGCGCGCAGCCGAAGGACGAGGATGCGCAGCTTGGTGTCGGCCAGGTAGCGCTCGGCCGTGAACGCGCCGACGCCGCTCTCGATGTGCGACTCGATCACCGTCGGCGTGCCGTCCTCGCCCACGTGCAGGAGGGCCACGTGGGAGAAGACGCCGGGGTAGTCGTTGCCGCGCGCGATCAGCGCGCTCGTCGGCGCGCCGCCGCGCGAGAGCAGCACGTCGCCGCTGTGCAGGGTCACGCCGCGGTAGGTGTAGCTCGGGGTCGCGGAGGGCTCGTCCACGCCCCGGACCACGGCCGGCGCCTCGTCCTCGGGCATCTGGAGCAGCAGCTCCTCCACCGCCGCGCGCGCGCCGTAGAGCAGCCGATAGAGCGCGTCGCGGGCCTCGCGATCCTCGGCCACGTCCCAGCGCACGCTCTGGTCTTCGACCGCCGCGCGCAGCCGGCTCGCGCGCGCCAGGAGCGCGGGCACCTGCGCGGGGCACGCGCCGAAGAGTGGGGCGACCTCGAAGAGCTGCCCCTCGAGCGTGTCGAGGATCGGCGCCCCAGGCTCGACTCGCGCCGACTCGAGCTGCGCGAGCGTCTCGTCCAGTCCGCTCAGCCCGGCGTCGATCGCGGGCTGGCTGGCGTCGCACCCCTGCTCGCGCGCGGCGTCGAAGCGCGCCTCGAGCTGCGCCCAGACGTCGTCCTGCCCCCAGACGAAGGGCGCGTTCGGCGGAGGGGTCAGGGCGGGCGTCGGCTCGGGGACCAGCAGCGTCCCGAGCAGCAGCGCCAGGGCCCCGCCTCCGACCATCTTCCAGCGGCGGTTCACCCGAGGAGCATACGCAGAGGATCCACTCCGACGCGTTGGAGAAATCCGTACGTCATCCCGACCAGCGCGAGGAGCGAGAAGACGAAGAGGATCACGCGACGATGTTTGCGGACGACCTGCACGGCTCGGGTGTGGGGCACGAAGACGCGCGGCGCCAGTGCTCGGCGTCAGCGCTGGGCGCTGCGCACGTCGCCGACCGCGCCGAGGCGGTAGACGTAGCGGACCTGCATTCGCTCGTCGGGGAGCTCGCCTTCGATGTGCGCGCCGAGGAGCGGGCCGACCGCGCAGCGGCGGAGCCCGGTCGAGGCGGGGAAGCTCTCGCGCAGCTGCCCCGCCATCACGCGGCCGTCGGTGCCGACCTCGAGCCGGACGTCGAGCACCGCCGGCTGTCCGCCGATCTCTCTCGCGCACGCCTCGAGCCGGTCGTCGCGGGCCGAGAGCCCGGCGTCGATCCGCGTGAGGAGATCCTCGCTCGCCTCCCCGCCCAGGGGGCGCGCTCCTCCGAGGCGACAGAGGCCGCCCTGCTCGTCCGGGCAGAAGTAGAAGGTCCGATCGATCCGCACCGCCTCGCTCGGCGGCGCCGGGTCGAAGAAGAGACTCGAGACGCGGCTCCGGACGCACGCGGCGAGCATCTCCTCGTCGCGTGACCACGCGTCGACCGAGACGTCGTTCACCCGACCGTCGGGCTCGATGGTGAAGCCGACCCGCACCAGGCCGCTCACGTTCGGGTCTCTCAGGCGCGCCTCGCCGAAGCAGCCGCGCGCGCGCTCGAGGTGACCGGCGAGCTGTCGACGCAAGCTGCCCGCCACGTCCAGCTGTCCCGACTCGGCGCGGTTCGTCCTCGCGCTCGCCATCGGTTCGGCCGTGGCGCACCCGACCAGACCGACCAACCCCAGGATCCACGCGCTGCGCATCTGCCACCTCCTCACCCTCGGGTCGTCCCGAGAGCGCTCACTTTCCAACCCGCACTTCGGGCCCCGTTCAGGCTGCTTTTCACGCGCCGTGCCACCTCAGGTGCGCTGCCGGGCCGTCCTCGCGGCTGTGCCAGACAGTGTCTCGGTGGCAACCCCCGTGAGATTCGTGCAACCTCGCAGCTCATGACCGGGCTCCGGGTACTCGTCCTGACGGGCGACCGAGACGCGTGGGCGGACGTCGCGCGCGAGCTGGCAGAGCGCCGGCACAACCTCGTGTTCGACGACCCGGGGGACGAGCCGGTGGCCGTGCTCGTCGCCGACGGACCGAACGGCGAGCGCTGGGCCCAGGCCGCGAGCCGTCGCGCCGCGCACCCCGACGCGCTGCTCGTCGCGGTCATCGACCCCGGCAAGCCCGAGGAGGTCGTCACGGCGCTCGAATCGGGGGCCTCGCACTGCCTCCCGCGACCCGTCCGACCCAGCGCGCTGATCGTGCTGCTCGAGCGCGCCGCGCGAAAGCCCCAGCCGCCGCCGCCGCCCCCCGGGGGGCAAGTCGGATTCCATGGAATGGTCGGCAACCACCCCGCGATGCAGCAGCTCGTCAAGCGCGTGATGCAGGTGGCCAAGAGCCGCGCGACGGTGCTCCTGAGCGGCGAGAGCGGGACCGGCAAGGAGCTGATCGCGGCCGCGATCCACCGCGAGAGCAAGCGCGCCGCCGGGCCCTTCGTGCGGCTGAACTGCGCGTCGCTCGCCCCGACCGTGCTCGAGTCGGAGCTCTTCGGTCACGAGAAGGGCGCGTTCACGGGTGCGACGACGCGGCGCCGCGGGCGCTTCGAGCACGCCGACGGCGGGACGCTCTTCCTCGACGAGATCAGCGAGGCGCCGCCCGAGGTGCAGGTGAAGCTGCTGCGGTTCCTCCAGGAGCGAGAGCTCGAGCGCGTCGGCAGCAACGAGACCATCCGGGTGGACGTGCGGGTGATCGCGGCGACCAACCGCCGGCTGGACAGCCTCGTCGAGGACGGCGCCTTCCGAGAGGATCTGTTCTACCGGCTCGCGGTGGTGCAGCTCGAGGTCCCCCCGCTCCGCGCCCGCAAGAGCGACGTGCCTCACCTCGCGGATCTGTTCATGCGCCGGTTCGCGGAGGAGAACGAGAAGACCGTTCATGGCTTCACCGAGCGCGCGCGCTGGGCGCTGCTGGCGCATCCGTGGCCGGGCAACGTGCGGGAGCTGCAGAACGCGCTCGAGCAGGCGGTGCTGCTCGCCGAGGGAGAGGAGATCGACCTCGACGATCTGCCGCTCGCGCAGGCGCCTCCGGCCGCGGAGGCCATCCGCCTGCTCATCCCCGGGGTGACCCTGGCCGAGCTCGAGCGCTTCGCGATCCTCGAGACCCTCAAGGCGGTGGGAGGGAGCAAGAGCCGCGCGGCGGAGGTCCTCGGCATCAGCCGGCGCACCATCCAGTACCGCCTCAAGGAGTGGGGGCTGGGCGGCAAGACCGACGAAGACGGTGAGGGCGACGACGCGTAACAGTCGCGGCGCGGTGTTACGGGAGCGCCCCCGCGTGGCCGTAACACCTCTCGATGGATCGTTACGGTCGGCGGCTCGGAGTCGAAGAAACTCCAGTGATTTCAGTGCGCGGCATCGTTGGCACGACCTCTGCTCAGAGCCCGAACACGATGACGAGGACGCACCGCAGCCAGGCCCTGATGATGGCCCTCTACACCTTCCTGCTCGCGCTCGGCGCCGCCATGCCGCTGATCGCCAGCTACCAGCCCGGCCTGACCGACCGCGTCGACGGTCACGTCCGCTGTGGCGGATACCGCGAGTCGGCGGGCGCGGAGGTCCAGGACGAGGAGCGCGCCGAGCAGCGACCGCGTCGGCGCGTGAGCGTCACGGGCGCGCCGGTCGCCCCGACGGTCGGCCACCCCGTCTCACGCAGCGCGCGAGCGTCGCGGCCCCTGCTCGAGCACGCGGCCAAGTCCCCTGGAGGCGCGGCCCTCGACCCCAGCGCTGCGTGACCGTGGGTCTTCGGCCCGACCGAGATCAGCGGAGGTCAGGGGCCGGGGACCTGACCGCGGCGGAGCTGCGTCTAGACTCGCCGAATGACGAAGTACTGGTCATGGCTCGGCGCGCTGCTCTGGCTCGCCGCTTGTGGGAGCGACCCCGATCCAGCCGTCGATGCCGCGCGCGCAGACGGCTCCTCACCGCCCCCGATCGACGCGTCGAGTCGGGTGGACGGGGGGCCCGACGGTGGGACGGCGACCGACTCCGGCGTCGCGGCCGTCGGGGAGTGGACGCTGCCGATGACCGCCCGCGTGGGCGGAAAGCTCCCGATGTACGCGCTCTATCCTCGTCCGGACGCCGAGACCTCGTCCGACGCCTACCACCGGCACGCCCACCCGCGCGTGCCGTACCGGGTGCGGATCGCGGTCCAGGGCGGGGAGTGGCCCTTCCGCTACGAGCTCTTGGAGGGGCCGGAGGGTGCGGGCTTCGTCGCGGGGGAGCTCGCTCGGCGCGAGGACTCCGAGCGAGGCTGGATCGAGCACCTGCGCACGCCCGGGTACGGTGTGCTCGAGTGGGCGGCGCCGGAGGACGGAACGCACGAGGTCCGGGTGCGCGTCACCGATCAGTCGGGCGACTCCGTCGAGCTGAGCTGGACGGTGACCACCGACGCCGCTGCGTTCGTCTTCGTGGACTCGGAGGCCGGTAACGACGGAGCGCCCGGCACCTTCGAGCGCCCGCTGAGGACCTTCGCGGGCGGGCTCTGGCGCAATGACGACGACGACGCGACCTGGGCGGGACGGATCGCCGTGTTCCGGGAGGGACGGTACGCGGTCTACGCCACCGCGCCGTTCACCAGCCCCGTCCTGGACGGTCGGGTCAAGCCCGCAGCGCTCGTCGGTCACCCGGGAGAGTCGGTGACCTTCGACCTGACCGAGGGGCACTTCCGGACCTCGCGGATGGGCGGGCTCGACGACATCTTGATCGCCGGCATCGACTTCGTCGGCTCGCGCGACGATCTCGGCAACGCGCGCCTGTTCAACGTCACGGACCGATCTCAACGGGTCACGTTCTGGGAGTGCTCCTTCGACGAGACCGGCGTCGGCGGATCCGGGCGAGACAACCCGGCGTGTATCGCTTTCATGGCGGACGGGCCGTACCACGAGAACCTCGCCGTGCTGGACTGCGAGCTTCGGCCGAACGCGTCCTCGCAGCTGGTCGTCACCTTCGACTCGAACCACGTCCTGTTCGAGGGCAATCGCGCGATCGGCGTGGACCTCGCGCCCAGCAACGGCGACACCTTTCTCCACCCCAAGGACGACACGAACAACCTGACCGTTCGGGACAACGTGTTCGTGGGCCGCGCGGCCACGGCGGCGATCGACGTCAGCAACCAGATCACCGAGGGCGCCGCGGAGAACCAGGAGGTCTGCTGGAACACCATCGTGTACGACGGAGACCAGAACGTCGATTGCGCGATTCGCATGAACGGCCAAACGACCACGCCCGACGCCTCCAACAGCCACGTCTACCGGAACAGCGTGGTGAGCCAGCGCCGCGCGTTCCTGTTCCGGGGCGCCGAGATGCCCATCCCCGTGACGGTCGAGGGCAACGCGTTCTTCGGCGCGGAGGGAGGGTTGGTGGGGGGAAACTACGTGGAAGGGCCGGTGCCCAGCATTTCTCTGATGGAGACGGACTTCGACGGCGCGGGCGCGCTGATCGGCGCTGCGCGGGAGACTCACGGCGGGCTGGCGGGGGCCGAGGTGATCGCGCCGAGGTGAACGCGGGCGTCAGCGCGTCTGACTGGTCGCGGAGGTGGCGGCCGCCACCCCACCGAGGGCGCCGCGGAGAACCAGGAGGTCTGCTGGAACACCATCGTGTACGACGGAGACCAGAACGTCGATTGCG
>JAOYNT010054949.1:0-13969 GCA_037575995.1 Lingulaulax polyedra | reverse complement strand
ATGGTGACCGCATACGTGGCGGCGGCCTGGATCTTCGCTCGGGGCACGCCGCCTACACGAATCAAGATTCGATCCAGTCATCGCACAAGGGAGAATCGACGCTCGAACACCCCCCGAGCCCCCCGATCCGCCGGCGGATGGGTGGCGGAGGGGTGGCGGCCGCCACCCGAGGCGGGGGTCCACCGCCAACGCGTCGCCAAAACGGCGCGCATCTTTGCCATACTCGCGCCCATGCATCGGGGAATCTGGGGTGCGATCATCGCGCTGGCGCTCGTGTTCGTGGCCAACGACGCGCTGGCGCAGCGGCGCGGAGGGAGCTTCGGAGGGAGCCGCTTCGGCAGCCGGAGCCGCAGCTCGAGCTCCGGCTCGCGCAGCTCGGGCTCGCGAAGCTACGGTTCCTCGAGCTCGAGCCGACGCAGCTACGGATCGGGAACCACGTCTTCCCCATCCTACGGCTCCGGCTCGACGACCCCCTCGACCCGGCCCTCGTACGGCACGCCGCCCAGGACCACCGGCGCGGGTGGGCTCGGCACGCGGAGCCGCGCGTCGCGACGCGGCGGAGGCTGCGGCTGGGGCCTCGGGGGCGGGCTCTGCTGCTTCCTGCTGGTCGCCGGGGGGCTCGGGCTGCTCGTCTTCAGCCGCGTGCGAAAGGGCGCTCCGCCCTCGGTGAGCGTCCACGCGGGGCAAGACGCGATGCACGTGCACAGGTTGAGCCTCGGCATCGATTGGCGCGCGCGCCGCGAGATGCAGGACACATTGAAGCGCCTCGCGGAGACGGGAGACACGCAGTCCGAGCAGGGGCTCGCCCACCTGCTGCGAGAGACGGTGCTCGCGCTCCGGCGGACAGAACTGTCGTGGCTCTACGTCTCACAGGAGAGCTTCGGCCCGCTCTCACCCCAGCAGGCGGAGCAGCGGTTCCAGCAGATCGCGACCCGCGCGCGCGCCGCCTACCAGACGGAGCGGGTGCGCGGCGCGGGGGGCGAGGTCGTCACCCAGGACGCGCCCGAGATGCGGGCGCACCCGAACGAGGGCGAGGGCACGGTCGTGGTGCACCTGGTGGTGGCGGCGGAGCGGCCGCTCCAGGCGCTCCAGAGCCCGGACGCGGCGCAGATCCGGATGGCGCTCGACAACCGGTCGGCGGTGACCGCGCAGCAGCTCGTCGCGCTCGAGGTGGTGTGGTCGCCGGCCGACGAGAACGACCGGATGAGCACGGCCGAGCTCGAGCAGTTCTACCCGGAGATGAAGCTCATCGACCCGAACAGCATCGCGGGGCGCCTCTTCTGCACGTACTGCAAGGGCCCGTTCGCGATGGAGCTGTTGACCTGCCCGCACTGCGGCGCGCCCGCGGAGGAGAGCCAGCACAACCGCACGCCGCCCGGGGCCTCGGGGTGACAGCGCTGGTGACCGGCGCCACCGGCCTGGTGGGGCACTCCATCGCCGCCGCCTTGCGGAGGCGCGGGACCGACGTCCGCGCCCTCGTCCGCACCCCGGGCAAGCCGCTCCCCGAGGGCTGCGAGGAGGTGCAGGGCGATCTCCGCGACGCCGCCTCGCTCCGTGACGCCGCGGAGGGCTGCGAGCTGGTCTTCCACGCCGCCGGTCTCCCCGAGCAGTGGCTCCCGGACGCGGGCACCTTTCGCGAGGTCAACGTCGAGGGAACCCGCGCCATGCTCGCCGCGGCGCGCGCGGCCGGCGCCGAGCGCTTCGTGTTCACCAGCACCATCGACGTCTTCGAGGCCGACGCGGCGGGCGTGCTCGAGGAGTCGCGGCTGGATCCGAACCCGAAGGGCACCGCCTACGAGCGCTCCAAGCAGGAGGCGGACGCGCTCGTCGCGGCGGCGCAGGCCGGTGGGCTCGACGCCGTGTTTCTCCACCCCGCGGCGGTGTACGGCCCGGGGCCCGCGGGCTCGCCCGGCATCAACGAGCTCATGCGCAAGCTCCGAGACGGAGAGGTGCCCGCGATCCCTCCCGGCGGGATGCCGGTGGTCTTCTCGGAGGACGTGGGGGAAGGGCACGTGCGCGCGGCCGAGCGGGCGAACGCGGGCGACCGCTTCATCCTCTGCGACCGCTACGTCGACAACCGCGCGCTGGCCTCCGCCGTGCTCGCCGCGCTCGGGAGGGAGAGGGTCCCTCCGAGCCTGCCACTCTGGCTCTCGCGGGCGCTGGCGTCCGCCAGCGAGGCGGTCTCCCGCCTGACCGGCAAGCCGCCGCTCGTCGCGAAGGGCCAGCTGCATTTCCTGCAGTGGCAGCCCCGCCCCGACGCGAGCCGCGCGCGCGCCGCGCTCGACCTCGATTTCACGCCGCTCGAGGAGGGGATCGCGCGCACCCTGGCTTTTCTGGAGGCCTGACCCTTCAGCGGACCTTCACGCGGCCGTTGGTCTTCACGGAAGCCCCCCGAACAGCCATGCCCGCCCGACCCCTCACCGACGCGTCAGCGCCGCCGGCCACGACGACGTCCGCGCCCGTAGTGCGGATGCGGGCGAGCCTCGCGCGCCAGGCAGCGGATGCCGGAGGGGCGGTGCTCGCTGTCCCAGGCCAGCTCCGGCTCGTCGACCTCGGCCCCGTCGGCGCGGGCGATCCGCGGGCGGAACAAGGGCACCGGGTCGCAGTGTTGCCCTTCGTGGACCAAGATGAAGTGAAGATGTGGTCCGCGCGCGAAGCCCGTCTGTCCCACGCGAGCGATGACCTCGCCGCGCTCCACCAGCTGACCCTCCACCACGAGGTTGCGGCGGTTGTGGCCGTAGGCGGTGACCCATCCGTTCGGATGAACGAGGATCACGAAATTGCCGTAGCCACGGATTCCGCGGCCAGCGTAGGCCACGAGCCCCGCTTCCGCGGCGTGGATCTCGGTGGTCGAGGCGGCGCCGATGTCGACCGCGAGGTGGTAGCCGTCCGCGCCGGAGCCCCAGCCCCGCAGGAAGCGCCCCTCGTCCACGGGCATCCGCAGGGTGCCATCCATGTCGTCGGTCGAGCCGGCGGCCTGGACCCAGTCGGGGTTGGTCGCGCCTTCGCGCAGGAGCTGCTGGCCGACGTGGGCGCCTCCGAGCCCGAGGGCCGCGACCCGGGCCTGGATCGCCTCGGCCTCGTCTTCCTCGAGTTCGGGCGCGATGTCGGGCACGACGGGCGCGTTGCCCTCGCGGAGCGACGCCCGGAGCGAAGCGCCGCTCTGACCCGGTCGGGGCACCAGGAGCGTCTGACCCTGGCGAATGCTCTCCGAACGAAGCGCGTTGGCGGCCTGGAGATCCGCGACCGAGACGTGGAAGCGCCGCGCGATCCGGTTGAGTGTGTCGCCGGCCCGCACGGTGTATCGACGGCCGCGGCCACGGGCCCGGCGCCAGCCGTCGCGTCCCGGGATCTGCAGGCGCTCTCCCGGACGCACGACCGTGCCGCGCATGCGGTTGGCCCGCTGCAGCTCGGTGATGGTCACGTGATGGCGCCGCGCGATCGCGGCGAGGGTGTCGCCCTCTCTCACGGTGTACGCGCGCTGGGCCTCGGCGGTGAGGGGCCAGAGCACCAGCGCCGCGGCCAAGAACGCCATGGTCGTCCCACGCATCGGCCTGACGCTGACGGGCGAGGCGCGATCGTGCAACCCTCGCCCGCCGTGAACGCTCTCCCGAACGCGAGGCCCGCGTGAGCGACATCTTGCTCGATACCCTCTTGAAGGAGGGGCGAGAGCTGGTGCTCGTGCTCGGGCCCGACGGCCAGATCCGCGAGATCTCCGAGAGCTTTGCCACGCTGCTCGGGCAGCCTCGCGGCGCGCTGCTCGGGCAGCCGCTCGAGCGCCTGCTCGACCCGGACCGTCGGCCCGCGGAGGGCGTGCTGGACCTGCTGCGCACGCGGCAGGGGCAGCGGGCGGAGGTGTGCGTGCGCGGCCAGCGCCCGGGCCTCCGGTGGGTGGATCTGCGCACGGCGCGGGTCTCGGCCGATGGGGTCGTGCTCCTCGGGCGCGACACGACGGGGGCGCGGGTCGCCCGGACGAGTCAGGTGCAGCTCTCGGCCCTCGCGCAGCAGCTCCCCGGCGTGCTCTGGACGGTGGACCGCTCGATGACCGTGACCTCGGTGACGGGCGGCGGCCTCGTGGTGCGCAATCGCTCGGCGGAGAGCCTGCTCGGCACCACGCTCTACGAGTACGTGGGGAGCGAGGACCCGGCCGTCCCCCCCGTGGCGGCCCACCTTCGCGCGCTCGAGGGCCACTCGGGTCACTACGAGTTCGAGCGGGAGGGCCGCACTTTCCACGCGCGCGTCGATCCCCTCCGGGCTTCGGACGGATCCATCCAGGGGGCGGTCGGGCTCGCGCTCGAGGTGACGGAGTCGCGCGACCTGGAGGAGCGGCTGCGCCTCGCCCAGCGCGAGCAGACCCTCGGGCGGCTCGCCGGCTCGATGGCGCACGAGTTCAACAACCTCCTGACGATCATCGCGGCGCACGCGGCGCTGCTCGAGGACCAGCTCGCGACCGAAGGCGCGGCCGAGGATCTCGGGGCGGTGGTGGAGGCGGCGAGCAAGGGCCGGCTCCTGACGTCGCGCCTGCTGTCGTTCACGAGCCGCCAGATCCAGACGCCCGAGCGCGTCCGCGTGGACCGCCTCCTCGGGGAGCTCGAGCCGATGCTCGCGGCGATCGTCGGCGAGCGGCGGCGCCTCGCGCTGGAGCTCGACCCCGGCGTCGGCTGGATCCGGATCGACCCGGCGCTCCTCGAGCAGGTGGTGCTCAACCTGGTCGACAACGCGCGCCAGGCCACCGACGAGGGGGCCCGGATCACGGTGCGGGCGAGCGCCCGGGCCAGCGAGCGAGAGCCCGGTGGGTGGGTGGAGATCTCCGTGCGCGACGAGGGCTATGGCATGACGGAGTCGGTCCGCAGCCGCGCCTGCGAGCCGTTCTTCACGACCAAGCCGCAGGGGCAGGGCAGCGGGCTCGGGCTGACCACGGCGCTCGCGGTGGTGAGTGAAGCCGAGGGGTCGCTCACGATCGACAGCGCGCTCGGCGGGGGCACCACGGTGCGCATCCGCTTCCCTCGCTCGAAGGCGCCGAGCGGCAGCTTCGTCAAGCCGAAGGTCGGGGCGGCGATCAGCGAGACGATCTTGCTCGTCGAGGATCAGCTCGGCGTGCGGCGCGCGGCGCGACGCATCCTCCGGCGCGCCGGCTACCAGGTGTTCGAGGCCGCGCACGCCGAGGACGCCCTCGCGCTCGCGACCGCGTATCCGGGCCGCCTCGACGTGCTGCTGACCGACGTGGTCATGCCGGGCATGAGCGGGCCGCAGCTCGCCGAGAAGATCCTCGAGCACCGTCCGGACACGAAGGTGCTCTACATGTCGGGCTACGCCGAGGACGTCGACGAGGTGCGCGCCGCGATCGAGCGCGGGCAAACTTTCTTGCCCAAGCCGTTCACCCCCGAGCGGCTCCTCACGCGCCTCCGAGAGGCGCTCGGAGAGGGCGTCGACCTCGAGGACGGCGTCGCGGAAGAGCGCTGAGCCTCGCCCTCACCAAGGCCACAGGCGCACGCTCGCCTGGGCCATGACGCCGACGCCGGGCGCGTTGATGCTGGAGCCGTGCACGCGGTAAGCGACGTCGAAGAGGTTCTCGCCCACGAGCGAGAGCACGACCTGATCGTCCAGGCGCCAGCCCGCGCGCACGTCGACCGTGGCCCAGCCGGGCGTGCCGCCGAGCGGGATCCGCGCGTCGGCGGTGTCGGACGGGGCGAGGCGATCCTGGGTGGCCGCCCAGCGGAAGACCGCGGCGGCGTAGAAGCCGCTCTCGCGGTGACGCCAGCGTCCTTCGACCGAGCCGTGCAGCGGCGGCACGCGGGAGAGCGGCACGCGGCCCGCCCCGCTCGGGTCCGGGCCCTCGCCCCAGGCCCAGGTCACGGTGGCGCGCACGGTCACGTCCTCGGGGAGGGTGAGCGTCGCGCCCCCTTCGGCGCCGAAGATCGTGCCCAGCCCGCGCGCGTTCACGAGCTGCAGATGCACGCGCGACGCCTGGCACTGCGGCGTGTTCGGCGGGCACGCGTCGGCGCCGCGCAGCGCCCGCTCGATGCCGTCCTCGAGCAAGAGCGCGAAGGCCCACGCGTCGAGGCGCAGGAACGGCAAGCGCAGCTGGACCCCGAGGTCGAAGCTGGTGCTCCGCTCCGGGCGGAGCGCGGGGTTCTCGAACTGGAAGCCAGGCCCGGTCTGCTGGCGCGAGGTGAGGTCGTCCAGGTTGGGCGCGCGGAAGCCCTGATCCACCGAGACCAGGATGGACAGCTCGCGCGTCGGCGCGATCTCGGCGCCGACCCGTCCGACCGCGAGCCCGAAGTCGTCCCGCACGCCCGCCGTGCCCGACGCGCGATCCTCCGGCGCGCGCACGCCCACCACCCCCACGCGCCCCCCGCTCCGGAGCGTCAACCAGCGCGCCGGCTTCAGCTCGAGCGTCAGCCAGGCGCCGAGGGTCACGTAGAGCGAGCGGTCCAGGTACTGACCGCGCGAGAGCGGGAGCGTCAGATCGAGGTCGGTCAGGGTCTGCTGCGCCGAGGACGAGACCCGGTCGTCGTAGACGTCGAAGCCGTAGCGGGCCCGCATGGACGCGTCCTCGCCGAGGCGGATGCGGGGCGTGGCCGCCGCGAGCGCGAGGCCGAGGGTGTCGACGTCGTCCGTCCAGTCGAAGCGCACCGCGGAGCGCGGCCGCACGTTCTCGCGCGCCTCGTGATGGCGCTGGTAGCTCAGGGTCAGCGCCAGGTCGCGCAGATGCTCGCCCGCGTCACCGCGCAGCGAGACATACGCGAGCGTGCGGAACTGCTCTCGCACCCGCAGGCACTCGTCGGCCGGCGCCTCGGGGGCCGGGCAACGATCCGTGCGAGGTGCGTTGGACTGCCGGTAGCCGTACGCCGCCGCCACCACGGAGAGGCGCGAGGTGAGGCGATGCACGAGCCGTCCATCGAAGGTCAGCTCCGTGAACCCCGTGCCGGCCTGCGTGTGCCACGCCTCGGGGGGCTGGCCCGCGAGCTCCTCCGTGAAGCGCGGCACGAGCGCGCGCGAGCCGTCGAGCGGGCTGCCCACCAGCCCGCCGCTGCGAAGGAGCCCCGCCTCCCGGAACGCCACGCCTCCCAGGAACGCGGTGCGGTCGCCGAGATCCGCGCCGAGCTCCGCGCGCCCACCCCACTCGAGGTCGGCGGAGCGGAAGCGCGCGAAGAGCCGCGGCGAGAGGCGCACCCCGTCGAGGCTCGCGTCCGGCTCGCGCTCGCGCGGGACGGCGACGATCGCGCCGCCGAGCGCGTCGGGGCCCCAGCGGGTCGAGGCGCTCCCGCGGGTCACCTCGAGCCGGTCGAGGGTGAGCGAGTCGACGGTGAAGAAGTACTGGTTCGGCCCCTGCCGGTAGATCCCGGTGTTCAGTCGGATCCCGTCGAAGAGGTGGATCACGCGCTGCCCGGTCAGCCCGCGCACGTAGGGGCTGGCCTGGCCGTGCGCGGTCTGCTGCACGCTCACGCCGGGCACGTCACGCAGGGCGTCGGGCGCCGAGCGCGGCAGCCGCTCCTCCAGGTCTTCGCGCGTGACCGTGGTCTGGGCGCGCCCGTCGTGCTCCTCGCGCTCGACCGTCGCGGACACGCCGAGCTCCTGCGCGGCGGCGGGGCTCGCCGCCACGAGCAGGATCAGGGACAACGCGCGACGCATCGGGGCCGAATGGCAGCACGCGCTCGACGGGGACGCAACGCGGTTGACCGGGGAGGAGAGGCCTCGGATAGTTCACGCGTGCGCCGCCCCTCGTCCCTCTCCGCCCCCTCGATCGCGCTCCTCGCGGCCGCGCTCCTCGCGAGCACCCCTGCGGTCGTGCAGGCGCAGGACGAGGGGGAGGACGAGACGACCGCCGCGCAGCCGGCGGGCGACGGACAAGCCCTCGCGTGGTCGCTCTTCGGCGCCTCGGCGGCGGTGTTGATCGGCGGCGCGATCACGCTCGCCGTCGGCGCCGACGACCTCACCGCGGTCGAGAACGCGCCCGACGGGGCCGCCTGGGCGAGCGTCGAGGACGCCTACGCGCGCGGCCCGCTGCTGACGGGCCTGGGCGCGGCGCTGCTCGGCGTCGGGGTGGCGTCGTTCGCCTTGAGCGCGGGGCTGCTCGCGCACTTCGGCCGGGACGGCACCTGGCTCCGCGTCTCGCTCGGGCCCGGCACGCTCGACGTCCGCGGCGCGTTCTGAGCGCTCACGGGTCTTCGTTTCCGTCGAAGATCGGCGTGTTGCCGCGCACGACCTCGAAGCGGCGCGTGCCCGGGTCCCAGCGCACCTGGACGCCGAGGGTGCGGAGGCGCTGCTTGCGGTCGTCGACGTAGCGTCGGTCGACCTCCGAGACCTCCACGTCGGGGTAGATGTCGGGGCGGGCGCTCGCGCCGCAGGCGTCTTCGTGCTCGCCGCACCACGACTCGAGATCGGCGAGCACGGCCTGGGCGCGGTCACGCTGGGCGCCCTCGAACTCGACGTCCCGCACGTCCGCGGAGCTCTGCGTGGGCTCCTCGCGCGGGCGTGACGCGGGCGTGCCGGCGCACGCGCTGGCCATGACGGCGACCGCGAGGGGGAGGCAGGCGATCGGGAGGAGGGCGCTTCTCGGGCTCACGCAGCCAGACATAGGCGCACGCGGGCGGAAGGCCAGTCGCGCTCCGCCCGTACATGGGCCGATGCTTCGCACTCGGTCCACGCTGGTCATGCGCGAGCGGCTCGGGCAAGCTGCGGCCGTGAGGACGTGGGCGCACGGGGCCACGGACGTGGGGCGGGAGCGGCAGCTCAACGAGGATCACTACCTCGTCGACAAGGAGCTGGGCCTCTACCTCGTCTGTGATGGGATGGGCGGGCACGCGGCGGGGGACATCGCGTCCCGCACCGCGGCCGAGACGGTGCGCGAGCACGTGCGCGCGCGCGGCGATCTGCTGAAGGCGGTGCTCGCGGGGACCCGCTCGCACGACGAGGCGGCGGCGATGATGCGTGACGCCATCCAGAGCGCGTCGGCGCGCGTGTACCGCATGGGCATCGACGATCCGTCGAAGAAGGGCATGGGCACCACCTGCACCGCCATGCTCGTGATCGGCGGCAAGGGCGTGATGGGGCACGTGGGCGACAGCCGCCTCTACCTCTCGCGCCAAGGCCGCGTCTACCAGCTCAGCGAAGATCACACCTTCGTGCAGGAGGCGGTCCGCCGCGGGATGCTCACGCCCGAGCAGGCGAAGGACAACCCGCACCAGAACCTCGTGACGCGCGCGGTCGGCCCGAAGCCCTCGGTGCTCGTCGACTCGCTCGTCTTCGACGTGCTGCCGGGCGACTCGCTGCTCCTCTGCTCCGACGGCCTGCACGGCTACTTCCAGGACACCTCGGAGCTCGGCGCGACGCTCGGGCTCGAGTCGCTCGAGTCGGTGGCCAAGGGGCTCATCGACACCGCGAACCAGCGCGGCGGCGAAGACAACATCACGACCGTGGTGCTGCGGCTGAGCTCCGACCCGCCCGACCAGGTCGTGGAGGCCAAGCGGGCGAGCCGGGTGACGGCGGAGCTCGACGCGATCGGCCACGTAGTGCTCTTCAGCGAGCTCGACATGAAGGAGCTGGTCAAGGTCGCCAACGCGTTCGATCACAAGGACTACGGCGTGGACGAGGTCGTGGTTCACGAGGGCGACGTGAGCGAGACGCTCTTCGTGATCGTCAGCGGGGCGGCGAAGGTGACCCGCAACGGGACCGACATTGCGCTCTTGCGCGCGGGGCAGCACTTCGGGGAGATGGCGCTCCTGAGCCGTCGACCGCGCTCGGCCACGGTGCGCACGCTCAAGGACTGCACGATGCTCGCGCTGAGCCGGGAGCGCTTCTACGAGATCCTCTCCGGCGACGCGGTGATCGCGGCGAAGTTCCTCTGGCGCCTGGCCCAGACCTTGAGCCTGCGCCTGGACGACCTCTACCTCCTCCAGGACAAGCTCGGCGCCGAGACCGACACGCGCGACACGCAGCAGTACGGTCTCTTCCCGAGCCCCTTCGACGGGCGCTGATAGCTGACTTTGCCGGGCGGGCTGCTATGCCCGGCGAAGACAGGGGATACTCATGGCTGCGCTCGCACAGGCGCTGGTCGTCGGCTTCTACGTCGCGATGTTCTTGGCCCTCGTGTACTTCGTGCACAAGGTCCTCTGGTTCGTGAAGTTCCGCCGGCTCCAGGAAGGGCTGGTCGCCGACGCCGAGCGCAAGGTGCGCGAGGCGACGAGCGACGCGCTCAGCGCGTGGGATCGGAGCGCCCACTCCTCCTGGTCGAGCGCGGCCGAGGAGGTCGACGACGACGACCCGGTCGCCTACGCGCGGCGGATCGAGGCGCGCCTCATGTCGATGGACCGCGTGCTGATGGAGCGCGACCGCACGGTCCGCGACTGGTTCCTCGAGCGGCTCGGCTCGAGCCCCAGCGGCGAGACCCCCGACTCGCTCGCCGTGCTGACCATGCCGCGGGTCGAGGGCGCCCCGGAGGACGTCCTCCTCGAGGTCACGTTCCCCCGCATCAAGCGACCGACGCCCCCCTCGGACGACCTCTACGTGCTCGAGGTGCGCTCCCGCTACGGGTTCTGGCGGCGCGCCCTCGCGTTCGTGCTCGGGGCGGCGGACGTGGTCTACAGCTCGAGCCACGTCGCCAAGATGAGCCAGAACGTGCAGGTCCCGGCGGGCGTGATCATCCGGCGCCTCTCGCTCGTGGTCGTCATCCTCGGCGCCATCGTCGTCGACATCGCCTTCTCGCTCCGCGCGCGGCTCATCGACCAGGTCGCCGCCGCGATGGGGCCGCCCCCGTACTTCTTCGGGCCCGAGCTCGATCCACACCTCCCCACCCTCATCGCGCTCGGCGGGTGGCTCGCGGTCTACGGCGCCATCTACTTCGGCCTCTACCTGTTCTTGCGTCGACGCTCCCAGCACTACCTGCGCCGCCTCGAGATCATGCGCGCGCATCGGCAGGACGACCTCGACGCCATCTACGATCATCACGTGCGCGAGCTCCTGGAGTGGTCGGGGGACTACGCGCGCACCCTCGACGGAGCGGTGGAGATCGCGGCCCGGCAGGCGCGGCTGCTCCTGGGGCGCTCGGTGCGCCGGCTGCGCCGGCGGCTCGCCTCCGAGCAGCTCCTCGACGTCGGCGAGCGCATCGCCAGCAACCTCTTCGCCACGCTCCCCGAGTCGAGCTCCGGCCTGCAGGACGTCGCGACGCGTCACGAGCACAGCTTCCGCCACGGGCTGTGGCCGCGCGTCGAAGAGATGGACTACCAGGTCGAGCTGGCGCGGACCCGCGCGGCCTGGCGCCGCGTGGAGTCGGGCATGTCGGAGCTCCGCGCCGAGCGACCCGACCCCGCGCTCGCGCACAGCCTCTGGCGCCAGCTCGCGGTCATCGCGCGCATGTTCCCGGGCGTCATCGAGGAGGAGACGCTGGCGTGGCTGGAGAGCGCGTTCGAGGACTCCATCCGCGAGATCGTCACCCGCACCGAAGAGGACCTGGGCGTGCTCGACCGTCGCCTCTGCGAGCTGGCCGAGGGCCTCAGCGAGCAGCTCGCCGTCTCGAGCTCGCTCCTCGAGACCCAGGTGGAGCTCTCCGAGCAGGCCATGGAGGCCGAGGTCGCCGAGCTGGCCGCGGATCTGCTCGAGGTCCGCGAGGGCGCCCGGCTCGAGGCGATGGCCTTCGAGATCTGACGGGGCTCGCCCCGCCCCTCCCCCCACGCGAGTGAATCGCGGCGGGCCCGACGCCTCGGTGTCGGCTTCGCCGAACCCCGGAACGCACTTCGGGCCGGTGCTAGCAGTCCGTTGAAGAACCTCGCTCCTCGTCTCTCGGGCGGGACGACCCGTCTCCCGGCCCGTGTCTCCTCGAAAATGCTGAAGCATTTCCTCGTCGCCCCGAACCGAGAACCGGGCCGTCGCGCTCCGAGATCCTTCGGGCTCGGTACTTCAACGGCCTGCTAGGCTCGAGCGATGCAGCCTCCCCGCCCTCGAGGTCTCCTGGGTCTCCTGTGGTTCGCGCTGGCGAGCCGGTTGGGGCGACGAGGGCGACTCGTGGCAGTGGCCCTCGCAGGCACGCTCGTCATCTCGGCCGCCGTCCTCTCGACCGCGGCGCTGTGGGCGCTGCTCGCCGCGGAGCCGAGCCACGAGCACGTGGGGCCCATGCGGGCTGCCCATCCCGACCTGACGGTGAACGACGCGATCCCTCTCGTCTGCTTCGTACCGCTCAGCCGGTGGGGCGCCGCGAATGTCTTCGCGCTCCCGGGCGCGCCACACGTGAAGCCGGAGGCGGTCTTGAGGCAGCTGTCGGGCGTCCCCGGCTCCCACACCGGGCCGGGGGTGTCGTCGGAGACGTCCGTCGCCTTCTATGCGCTCCTGGCGCGCCGGGATCGAGGCGCGTTCCGGCGGCTCATGCTCTACGGCGGCGGGCTCGGCGCGCGCCTGTACGGTGGGTGCGGGCTGTACCTCCTGGGCGCATCCTCCGAGACGGAGGACTTCTTCACGGAGATGCGCGACAGCGACGACGTCGTCGAGACGTACTCCGGATGTATCGTAAGGGAGACCCCGGTCTCGGAGCTGGTCAGATCCGTGGGCGAGTACGTGGAGAGTCTCCCGTAGCCAGCGTGGGCCTGGCTGGAGTTTTCCGACGCTCCCCGAGCTGCTATCTCCTCTGACCGTGACGCGTCATCTCTGTCTTCTCGTCGGCTCTCTCCTCTGCGCCCCCGTGGCGAGCGCGCAGGTCGTCGTCGTGGACCCCGGCCACGGCGGACGGGACCCGGGCGCGGTCGGGTGCGAGAGCCTCGAGGAGGCGCCGACCGTGCTCGACGTCGCGCAGCGGGTGCAGGGCATCCTCGAGGCCGAGGGGCTGAGCGTCGCGCTGACCCGCGAGGACGACCGCTTCGTCGAGCTGAGCGCGCGCGCGGCGTTCGCGAACTCGATGGGCGCGGAGCTCTACGTCTCGGTCCACTCGAACTCGAACGGCGGCACGCCGGCCTCGGGGACCGAGACCTTCGTCGCCAACTCCGCGTCGGGCACCTCGGTGACGATGGGCGGCTTCCTCCAGGAGGAGATGATCCTCGCGTGGGGGCTGCGCGACCGTGGCCTGAAGCGGGCGAACTTCACGGTGCTCACGGCGACCCGCATGCCGGCCGCGCTGACGGAGATCGCGTTCACGAACCGCTGCGACCCGGACGCGATGCTCCTGCGTGATCCCACCTCGCGCATGGCGATGGCCCAGGCGCACGCCAACGCGGTCCTGCGCACCCTCGACCGCGAGCCCGGGATGTCCGGCACGCTCACCGGCGTGGTCTTCGAGGACGTGGGCGTGGGCCTCGAGGACACGACGCGGCGCCTCGGCGGAGCGACGGTCACCGCCGGCGCGATGACGCAGACGAGCGCGGCGGACACCGGCGCGTGGTCGTTCACGCTCCCGCCCGGCACGTACACGGTCCAGGTCTCGCTGGACGGATGGCGCCCTGCGGAGCGGAGCTGCGACGTGACCCCGCGCGGGACCACGTGGTGCTCGGTCGGCGTCGTGCGCGAGGCGGCGCCCGCCCGCGCCCAGGCCGCCCTCGTGTGGCCAACGTGGGACTCTGCCGTGCAACAGCGTTTCCGTCGATGTGGTTCTGCGCGAGTATATCCGCGTATGTACGCGTGCGGTTTGCAATTAAGCCGTGCAGCCCGAGCGCCGTGCCGGGTTCCTGCAATCTCACAGTTACGGCGCGCCCCGGATATGAGAATTCCTGAAACGGCGCCCGAGAGTCTAGCAACTCTTTAATGTGATGCCCCACCCCTCTTTCCAGTTCTTACGTACCTATGGTACTGGTTTTTATTTGGCAGGGGCAGGGGCCTGCAACAATTATTGTGGCAGGGTTGCTTGTGTTCGGGATTGGCCGTAGCGGCGGGCAGGTGCGATTTCGCGCGCGCAATGCTCGGGCGCCCTTTGCAGCGGCTTGGGCCTGATTTGTTTTAAATTGAGTGTTCTTATCATCGGGTTTTGTGCGTAGGCCACAGTCCGCGC
>JAOYNT010054948.1:0-43000 GCA_037575995.1 Lingulaulax polyedra | reverse complement strand
GCCGGATCGATCGGCGTCTCGCGCTCGCCGCCTCCGCGGCCCTGCGCTTCCAGCATCTCATCGAACGACGGCGCCGAGATCATCGTCGGCTGCGCATCGAGCTCTTCGTCGTCTCCGCTCACGTCTCGGCCACTATCCCCATGAACTGCCCTCCTTGAAAAGGATGAGAAGCTCGTAGCTCATTCTCGGTCATCGTCACCTCTCCGGCGTACCGCCGCCGCGCCGAGGAGCGCCGCGCCCGTGAGCGCGCCCAGCGAGTCGCGCGCGCCCGCGCCGGGGGCGCTGCAGCCGCAACCGCCGTCCTCGTCGGTCGGGGCGCCCGCGTCGACGAGGCTCCCCGCGTCGCCGCCGGCTCCGCCGTCAGCGGTCGGCGTCACGCCCGCGTCGAGGTCCACTCCACCATCGGTCGGCGGCGTGACGGAGGGGAAGGGCCCGGTGATCACCAGCGTCAGGCCGTCGACCTGCATGTTCACGAAGAGCGCGTCGCCGTAGGGGGAGAAGGTCACCCCCGCGAGCTCGCTCGAGCTCCGCGCGTTGCGGGCGAAGTCGTAGATCTCGCCGCTGCGGGTCAGCCCGCGCAGGTAAGGCTGCCCGCCCGGATCCTCGGCCATGATCACGTCGCCCCACGGCGCGACCACGATGTTGTCGGGCGAGTCGAGCACGCTGCCCGCGGGCGACTCGCCGACCACCGTCAGCGTGCTCGCCTCGGGGTCGAGCATGAAGATCTGTCCGCGCCCGGAAGGGCCGCCGCGCGTCGTGCAGATGAACACCTGCCCGTCCGCGAAGTCGATCCCCTCGCCCCGCTGGAAGATCGCGGCTCCAGCCGCCTGCGCCTCGTCGCGCAGCGTGTCGCCCGAGGGCGTCGGGTCGGTCAGGCCCACCCACTCCACGTCCAGCACCGCGCCGAGCCGCTCGTCCCCCGTGTCGAGTCGATCTGCGCCGACGACCTTCAGCGCCTGCAGCTCGCCCGCGCCGTACGGGGCCGAGGCGTCGTCGGGCACGAAGCGGTAGAAGCACGAGTCGCCGCGGTCCTCGGTGAGGTACGCGATGGCGGTGCTCGGATCGTAGGCGGCCGCCTCGTGGTTGAAGCGCCCGTACGCGTCGATGCGCTCGGGCGTGCGGATGGAGGTCGCGTCGATCGGGCAGCGGAAGACGTAGCCGTGGCCGTCTTCGGTGCTCTCCTCGCAGCTCATCCACGCGCCGGGGAAGACGCCGCCGGCGCAGTTCCGCGCGGTGCCGAGCAGCACGAGGTTGCTCGAGACGCGGCTGTAGTCGCTCGGGTCGACGACGAGCCGCGAGACCCCGCCCTCGAATCCGTCGCCCTCGCGGTAGGTCTCCGGCGGCCGCGCGCCCGGGCCGCCGCCGCGTGAGTTCTCGTGGTTGCGCATGAGGACCACGAGCCCGTCGTCCGCCATGAACGCGCCCATGCCGTCGGGGCGCCCCGGCACCTGGAGGCCGTCGTCCATCGGGTCCCCCACGTGCTCGAGGATCGCGTAGGAGAACCCGGCCGGCAGATCCAGCACTCCGTCGGGGTCGCTCACCAGCGGCCCGAAGGGGGACTCCTGCGCCCTGGCCGTGCGCGTGAACAGCGCCTGGAAGGGGACCGAGGCGGCCCCGGCCGCGAGGACCGAGCCGCGGAGGAACTTTCGTCGACCGAGCATGGCCCCTTCTACGCCCCGGACGCGGAGGCTGTCGACCGATCAGCGCCCCGCGAGCCTCCGGCGGCGCCAGCCCAGAGCCAGCAGCAGCACGAGGAGCCAGCCCGGATTCGGCGCGCCGCCGCCCGCCGCGCGGCAGCCGCAGCCGCCCTCGACCGTGGCCGCCCCGCCGTCGCCCACGCCGCCGTCGCTCGCGCACATGGCGCACGCGGAGTCGTCGAGCGTCACGCCGCCGCCCGGGTCACAGCGCTCGCCGGTGTCGACCACGCCGTCGCCGCAGTACGCGGGCACGCAGGTGCTCCGGCACGCGTCCGCCGCCTCGTCGCTCACCGCGTCGCCCGTGTCGCAGACCTCGCCGGTGTCGAGCACGCCGTCGCCGCAGTGCGCCGCGCGGCAGGTGGTGCGGCAGGCGTCCGGCTCGGAGTCCGAGTTGGCCTCCGCGTCGTCGCAGTCCTCCCAGCCGCGGTCGATCAGCCCGTCGCCGCAGGTCTGCCGGCAGGTGCTCCTGAGCCCGTCCGGCTCCACGCAGGCCCACGTCTCCTCGACCTCGCAGGTCGCGTCGCAGCCGTCGCCGTCGTCCGTGTTGCCGTCGTCGCAGGACTCGCCCGCCGTGCGCTGGCCGTTGCCGCAGCCCGCGACGCACGTGCCCGTCTCGTCGCGGTCGAACCCGGGCGCGCAGAGGCAGTCGTTCGGCATGCCCTCACGGTTGACGCACATCTCGCCCGGCTGGCAGCCGCTCGTGCCGCGCGCGCACTCGTCGATGTCGGAGCAGATCGAGCCCGAGCCCTCCCAGCCGTCGAGGCAGGTGCAGCTGAAGCCCCCGGTCGTGTTGGAGCACGCCGCGTGCGGGTCGCACGTGTGGGTGCCGGTCGCGCACTCATCCACGTCGACGCAGTTGAGGCCGTTGCCTTCGTAGCCCTCGTTGCACACGCAGCGGAAGCTCCCGACGCTGTTCTCACAGCGCGCGTCGCTGCTGCACGGGGCGAGCATCGGGTCGAGGCACTCGTCCACGTCGACGCAGGTCGTCCCGTCGAAGCGGTACCCGGCCGCGCACGCGCAGCCGTAGCCGGGCGGCGGGAAGGTCTGCACGCAGGAGCCGCGGCCGCACGGATCGGTCGCGCACTCGTCCACGTCCTGACACGTGGTGCCGTCGAACATGTAGCCCGGGTCGCAGCTGCAGCCGTAGCCGCCCGCGGTGTTGGTGCAGGTCCCTGCGCCGCAGAGGCCGGGCGTCTCTCTACACTCGTCGATGTCGGTGCAGGTCCCGCCCGTCGCGGGCGCGCGGTAGCCGCGCGGACATGTGCAAGAGTAACTGCCGGGGAGGTTCGTGCAGATGCCGAGCCCACAGGTCCCGGGCGTCTCTCTACACTCGTCGATCTCCGCGCACATGTCGCCGGTGCCCCGGAAGCGCGTGCCGGTCCCTCGATAGCCGCTGTTGCAGGTGCAGTTCCAGCTCGAGCCGCCCACGGGTGTGCACGACGCGTTGCGATCGCAGTCGTCGGTGCCCGCGGTGCAGGGGTTGGTCACGACGCACGTCGTGCCGTCGAAGTCGTAGCCGCCGGGGCAGCTGCAGGTGTAGCTGCCGATCGAGTTGGAGCACGAGCCGGGCCCGCAGATGCCCGGGGTGGCGCACTCGTTGATGTCGCTGCAGGTGCCGCCGCTCGAGGGGGCGCTGTAACCGCTCGGGCAGCTGCAGTGATAGGTGCCCGGATCGTTGACGCAGCCGCCGACGCCGCACGGGTTGCTGCCCGCGCACTCGTTGATGTCCGAGCAGCGGGTGCCGAACGTGAAGGAGAAGATGTCGTAGCGCTGCGTCCCCGCGCCGCCGCTCCAGACGTGCGACGAGGTGCGGCGGTAGCTCGCGCCCGTGTAGCCGCTGCCGCACGAGCAGTCGTAGCGGCCGGTGCCGCTGTAGCCGTCGAAGCAGACCCCGCCCGAGCCCGGGCTCGTGCAGTCGTTGTAGACGCTGCTCGCGCACAGGTTGAAGTTGCTGGGCTGGTTGCTGCCTCCCACGCCGGGGTTGGCGCGGTAGGAGGACATCGGGGTGCCGCCCGAGGACCAGTACGCGAAGGGGTCGCCGAGCTCCTGGCCGTTGGTCCAGCCGTCGCCGTCGGAGTCCCGCCCCGCGAGCCAGCGTGACCAGATGTGGTCGTCCGAGGTCCCGGCCACGCCGTTGGGGCCGCGCTCGAAGTCCTGGCCGAAGACCGTGCGCGCGCCGCCGCCCGCCGGGTCGATGTGGCAGACGGCGCAGCCGCCGGTCGCGCCGTTCGGGATGGCGTCCGGATAGAACGCCGAAGCGGGAGCGACCCAGAAAACGGTCAGACCCCCGAGTAGCCAGGCCCACGTGGCGCGCATCACCCCTCCCGCCGCGGAATGTAGCCGATGAATCGGTGTGCGACACCGTCGGTTCGCTTGGGGTATTCTCTCGCGCGTGAGTGGACCTCCGTCCTCGGACGCCCCCATCAGCCCCGACGCCCTCGACGACTTCGCGATGCTCGAAGGCGTCGGTCTCACCGCCCGCCGTGAGCTGCTCGCCACCGCCGCGCGTCGCGTCCTCGCGCCGGGCGAGGTCCTCATCGAGCAGGGCAAGCGTCACGCGCGCATGTTTCTGCTGCTCCGGGGCGCGCTCAGCGTGCACCTCGACAGCCCCACGGCCGACCCCGTGGCGACCATCGAAGCGGGCGAGACGGTGGGCGAGCTGAGCCTGCTCGACGGCAGCGAGGCGAGCGCGTTCGTCGTCGCCAAGGAGAAGGCGCGTCTGCTCGAGGTCGGCGAGGACGCCTTCTGGCAGCTGACCAACGTCAGCCACGCGTTCGCGGTGAACCTGCTGGTCAAGACCGCGGCGCGGCTCCGGGCCAACAACGCGACGGTCAGCCAGAACGTGCAGAAGCGGCGGCAGTACGAGCGCGCCGCGATGTTCGACGGGCTGACCGGCATCCACAACCGCCGCTGGCTCGACGAGACCCTGAGCCGCATGGTCCGCCGCCACCAGGGGGAGCGCGGCAAGCTGTCTCTGTCGCTGATCGACATCGATCACTTCAAGAGCTTCAACGACACCTACGGGCACGCGGCGGGCGACCACGTGCTGACAGTGGTCGCCTCGACCCTGAGCGGGAACCTCCGCCCGACCGATCTCGTCGCGCGCTTCGGGGGCGAGGAGTTCGTCATCATCTTCCCGGACACCGACGTGGAGCTCGCCCAGGTCGCGGCGGAGCGCGTGCGCGAGGCCATCTCGAAGGAGAAGCTCGCGATGCCCGACGGCACGGAGCTGCCGAGCGTGACCATCTCCATGGGCGTCTCCCAGCTCGCCGACGGTCAGTCCGTGCCCGAGCTGCTCAAGGTCGCGGACATGGCGATGTACCGCGCGAAGCAGGCGGGGCGGAACCGCGTGATGGTCGGGGCCGCCAGCGATCTCGAAGGCGCCTGAGGGTCAGCGCGCGGTGAGCTGCGGGAGCGGGCGGCCGAAGAGCTCCGCCCAGAGCTCGGTCGCGGCGGCGGTGATCGCGGCGCCGTCGCGCTCGCGGATCTCGAGGAAGGCGAACGCCACGCTCTGCCGATCGATGCGCCGGCCTTCGATGAAGGGCCGATGCGCCAGCCCGAGCGCGTCGGCCAGCCCCGCGAAGATCACGAGCGCCGCGTAGCACTCGGGGCTGCCCCAGTTGTGCCGCGCCAGCACGTGCCGCGAGAGGAGCGCGAGGTTCATCTTCACCACGCCCGGCTCGCGGGCCAGCTCGCTCAGGTACGCGCTCAGCTCGGCCACCGCGCGCGACGCGCGCGGGTTGTCGCCCAGCTCGGTCTCGAGCGGGCCGGTCATCGCCTCGAGCGCGGGCGGGATCGCGTCGAGCGTGCCCGACTCGTAGTCCAGTCGGTGCTGCACCTCGTGTCGCTCCACGCTCTCGACCAGCCGCTCCTCGAGCTCGCGGTACGCGGCCCGCGGCACGTCGCTCCGCAGATCGCTCGCCACGCTCGAGAGCTCGCGCCACTCCGCGACCGGGACCCGATCTTCGAGCCGCCGGTACGAGTCCATGTCGAAGTCGACCGTGGTCGGGCGGGTGACCGTCAGGCCCGCGTTCTGGAAGCGGTCTCGCCACGCGTCGAGGATGGCGCGCCGGCGGCCGAAGAGCCGACCGAGCTCGAGCGCGCCCTCGCCGGTCAACGCCACGGCCTCCGCTTGCGCGTCGCGCGCCGCCATCTCCTCGACCCGGTCGACCCAGAGCGCGCGGCTGTCCTCGCGCGTGTCCGTGTCCACGATGGGCATGCGCGCGTCGGGCCCGAGCGCGGGGAGGATCGCGTCGACCAGGTAGCGCTCGATGCGCCCGAGCAAGACGAGCCCGTCCTGCACCTGCGGCCGCGTGAAGCCGAGCACCGCGCGCGCGAAGTTCAGCCGGTCGAGCCGCTTCAAGCGAAGCGCCCGGACGCGCCGCCCTCCGTCGGTGTCGAAGAAGCGCACCCGCTCCACCGTGAAGGTGGACAGGTAGATCCGGTGGCGGCCCTGCGTGTCCGTCCGGACGTCCGCGTCGACGTAGTAGCCCAGGCCGAGCTCCGCGACGGCGGCGTTGAGCGCGTCGACGGAGCGGAAGTGGCTGTCGCTGGCGCTCGCGCCGTCGTTCTCCACGATGTCGCGCGACTGGTCGAAGACCGCGCGGAGGAACGACGTAGTCTCGGCGCCGAGCGCGTCGTCGCTCATGGCCACGCCCGCCGCGGCCGCGCGCGCCAGATCCTCGCGCTCCCGGGCCTCGTCCGCGCCGCCCCGCGCGCGCCGGAACGCGTCGATCGCGACGACGTAGTCGGGGAGGGCGTCCTCGAAGACCGCGTGCTGTTCGAGCGTGCCCGCGAGGGGGCGGCCGCCTTCGGTCCACGCCGTCTCCGAGCGCGCCATCTCGTTGTGCAGCGACGCGGGCGGCCGGGTCAGCCAGTACCCGCTCGCGCCGCCCACGACCAGGAGGAGCAGCAGCGCCGCGCCGACGGCCCGCGTCGGCCCGAGCCGCGACGGCGCCCGCGTGGGGCGCTTGGCGACGAACTCGGCCTCGACCGCCTCCACGTCGTCCGGGTTGCCGAAGGGCTGGCCCATCGCGCGCAAGGTCGCGAGGCGGTGCACGTGCGCCTCGTCGTCCGTGCGGGTCGTCTCGAACATCGCCGCCGCCACCGCGCGCTCGGCCCGGCCGCGGATGAGCCCGCGGAAGAGGGGATCGAGCTCCGCGTAGGTCTCTCGGCGCGCGGCGCGGAGGTCTCCGTCCCCGCGGCTGGCCAGCTGGGCGAGCGCCCACGTCACGCGGCTCCGGATCATCGCGACGGGGAGAGTGGATCGAGGCGCGCACTTCGTCTAGCTTCGCTTGGTCATGGACGATCTCTCCGACGCGGATCTGAAGGCGGCCGAGCCGTCGATGATCGTCAAAATGGCGTGTATCGCCCAGGGCCTGACCGGCCTGGTGGTCGCGCTCTCCGGCGTGCAGCTCTTCGGGGTGCGATCCCACGAGTACGCCTTCGTGAAGATGGTGCCGTGGTTCCTGCTGGTCAGCGGCGTGGTCCAGATCGCGGTGGCGGCGCAGGTCTTCCGCGCGCGCCCGTGGGCCGCCTATTTCGGCGCGGGGCACGGCGCCGTCGTCGCGCTGTCGATGGTCGGGTGGTTCTTCTTCTCCTTCCCCGACATCCTCTCGTGCATGCAGCTCATCGGGACCCCGCTCAGCGTGCTCAGCGCGATCCTCGCCGCGGTGGCCATCGGCGGCGTGCTTCACACGGCGGCCGCCCGCCAGCGCCTCGCCGACCAGGGCACTCCGCTGGGCTTCTGACGTGTGCTGCTCAGTGGGGCTTCCGGGCGGGCGCCCGGCGGAGCTGCGCGCTAGGCTCTGCGCCTCCATGAGCGACCTCCCCGACATGTTCAAGAAGGGCGACCGCGTGTTCGCCCGTCAGCTGGGCAAGCCCGACGTCCGCGGCAAGATCTCCTGGGTCGGCCAGAGCCGCTTCGGCATCGGCATGCGCTACGGCGTCAAGGGCGACGACGGCATCACCTACTGGTTCGACGAGGAGCACGTCGAGCCCGAGTCGAACCCCGGCGAGCGTGGCCCGAACGAGATGGGCAAGGGCAGCCGCGTGCGCGTCGTCTCCGGCCCGCACGAGGGCGTCATCGGCGACATCTACCTCTGGGTCCCCACCGGTCGCATCGGGATCCGGGACGACGACGAGAACACCTACTGGGTCGAGCGCAAGCAGATCGAGCTCGAGTAGCGGTCCCCGTCGATCGGGGGAGGGTCCACGCGCCTGGCTCGTAGATGGGTCATGCCGGTCTCGCCCCGCCTCGCGCTCCTGTCCGTCGTCGCGCTCTCGGCCGGGCTCGTCGTCGCGTGCGAGGAGGAACCCGAGGCGGTCCTGAGGCCGGAGC
Source organism: Lingulaulax polyedra (assembly GCA_037575995.1). Classification (NCBI taxonomy): domain Eukaryota; class Dinophyceae; order Gonyaulacales; family Lingulodiniaceae; genus Lingulaulax; species Lingulaulax polyedra. Next base: position 34,963 of record JAOYNT010054948.1, on the reverse strand, counting down.
CGCCGCCCGCGAGCGCCCCCGCCGCGTCTCCGCCCGCGTCTCCGCCCGCGCCTGCGGGGCCCTGGGCCGTTCGGACCGTGCTCTCGTGCTCGGAGTGGGCCGGGGTCGACGCCTTCGCCACGGCCACGCACGTCTTCGGGTGTGACGGCGCGATCTTCGACCGGGCGTCGGGCGCCTTGATCGACGCCAGGCTCCGCCGAGGCGCGCCGATCGCCCGGTTCGGTCAGGGCACGGTGTGGCGCACCGGGACGTACGACGAGCCCACGCTCACGTTTCGAGACGCGCAGCTCCGGCCGCGCCCCGCCGTCGCGATGCCGCCGGGCGCCTCCCTCGAAGCCGTGGACGCGGGAGGGGATCTGCTGCTGCGTGGAGACGCGCGGTACACGGACGTGGCGGTCTACGAGCTCGACCCGACGCGTGGCGCGGCGCGCCCCCTCGAGGGGAGCGAGGTGTGCGCGGGCGCGCGAGGGCTCGGCCGAACACCTTCGGGTGTGCAGTGCGTCGTGCCGTGCGCCGACGACGCGGATCGCTCGTGCCTCCGCACGGTCGGCGTCGAGGGGGAGCTCCCGATCCCCGCCGTGCACGGCGTCATCTGGGTGGGCGACGCGGGGCGCTTCGTCGCGCGCGGCGTCGACGGCACCGCTCGCCTGATGAGCAGCGGCGGAGAGGTGCTCGCGACGCGCGAGGGGTGTCACGACGTCGAGCTCCGCGACGTGTCGGGGGACGCGCTGCTCGTCGCGCGTGAAGACCGCGCGGAGCTCTGGCGGGTCGTCGATGACGCCCTGGAGGTCGAGCTCGTCTACGGCCGCCGCCCGAGCGAGGGCGCCTTCGCGGGGGACGAGATCGTGCTCGCCGTCTCCCACGGGCTGGTCTGGCTTCACCGCGGCGCGCCGCGCGCGCTCCCGACGCTGCCGCTCCCCACCCCGCCCGACGGGTTCACCGCGCTGCGATCCACCGCGGACGGAGCATCGGCGAGCTTCGAGGGCGAGGGAGACACCTATCCGCGAGGCCCCAACGACGTCGCGGCGTTCGTGGCGCGCGATCGGTTCGCCCTCGTCGTCGTCTCGCGCAGCGACGCGGTGGAGCTGTCGCGCTTCGACGACCTCGAGGGGTGGGCGAGCGCGGCGGCGGCCCGCTACGTCGATCCCGGATCGCAGCGCTGGGCCAAGGCCTGGCGCGGCGAGGCGGGGCGCGAGATGCGCGGCCACGCCTACATCGGCGGCTGCGAGCGGACCCACATCGACGTCGTCGTCCGGGAGCGCGGCCCGGTGCTCGAGCGCTGGCGCGTGTACACCTCCGACGGAGAGGGCGTCGACGCGATCCTGGGCGAGGCCCCGAGCCACGCGCGCTCCCTCGCGAACGTGCGCGGCGACTCCTACGAGGGCGACCCGTCCATCGGTCGCTGGTGAGCGGGCCGGCCTTCTGAGACGCTTCGGCGGTGAGCGAGACGCAGACGCTTCGGGGGCTCCTCGCGCCGCAGCGCGCGTTGCCGCTCGGGCTCGTCTTCGTGTCGGTGGGCGTGGTCGAGTGGATCGCCGTGGCGAGCGTGTCCGCGGTGGTGGTGGACCTCGTCTTCTGTGTCGCGTTCGTGCTCGTGGTCCCGGCCGCGTGGCGGAGCCTCTGCGCTCCGGGCGCCACGCGGGCGCTCGGGCTCGCGGTCTACGTCGCGATCTGCGCGGCCCTGGTGGCGGCGCTCGGCTTCGCCCTGCCGCGCGCGCTCGAGGTGCGGAGCTACGTGCTCGACCCGTCGGCGCTGGGGATCCTCGGCGTGCTCGTCGCGGTCGGCGGCTGGGGGCTCGGGCGGGACCTGGACCTCGAGGCGCGCGCCACCCGGTCCGAGGTGGAGGCCGAGCACGCGCAGCTCCTCGCGCTCCGCGCCCAGCTCGACCCGCACTTCTTGTTCAACACCCTCAACGCCATCGCCGAGTGGTGCCGCGAGGACCCCGAGGTCGCGGAGCGCGCGCTGCTCGAGCTCGCGCGCATCCTCCGCGGAGTGCTCGAGGGCGTGCACGAGCCGACCTGGCCGCTCGCGTCGGAGCTCGCGCTCTTGCGGGATCTGTTCGCGATGTACGCGATCCGCGACGCGTCGCGCTACCGCTTGCGCGTGGAGCTCCCCGACCCGATCCCCGACGTCGACGTGCCGCCGATGTTGCTCTTGCCCGCGTTCGAGAACGCGATCACCCACGGCCCTGGCGCGGGTCACGACGGGGAGGTCGTCTTGCGGGTCACGGTGAACGGGCAGCTCCGGGTCGAGATCGACAACCCCGGCGCCTACGCGGGCCGACGCGAGGGAGGCCACGGCATCGCCACGGTCGAGCGCCGACTCGCGCTGGCCTACGGGCGGGAGGGCCACATGCAGATCGAGGCCGTGGACGGGCGCACGCGTACGACGATCACCGCGCCCCTGGAGCCGGCGTGACCCTGCGGACGCTCATCGCGGACGACGAGCAGATGGCGCGGCGGCGGCTCCGGCGCCTGCTCGAGGCCATCGGCGACGTGGAGATCGTGGCCGAGGCGACGTCGGGCGAGGAGGCGCTCGCCGCGCTCGATCCGCGCGAGGTCGACCTCGCCGTGCTCGACGTGCGCATGCCGGGGCTGAGCGGGATGGACGTCGCCCAGCTCGCCGCCGACCGCGGCATCGCGATCGTCTTCGCGACCGCGCACCCCGAGCACGCGGCGGACGCCTTCGACCAGGGCGCGGTGGACTACGTGCGCAAGCCCATCGACGCGGCGCGGCTGGCCCTCGCCGTCGAGCGCGCCCGCGCGCGGGTGGGGGCGCGCAAGACCGGCCGGGTCGCGCTGACGGTGCGCGACGAGGTGCGCCTGGTGCGCCCCGAGGACATCAGCCACGCGCAGATCGACGGCGCGCTCGTCAGCGTGTGGGTGGGGGCCGAGGTCCTCGTGACCGAGCTGTCGCTCGCGGAGCTCGAGCGGCGTCTGCCCTCCGAGCGCTTCGAGCGGGTGCATCGACGCGCGCTCCTGAACCTCGACCGGGTGGACCGCCTCCGCCCGGAGGACAGCGGCGGCTACACCGCGATCACCGACGCCGGGCACGAGGTGCCGGTGTCCCGGCAGGCGGCTCGCGCGCTCCGCAAGCGCCTCGGTCTCTGAGGCCCTTCGGGGGTGCGGTCAGGCGGGGAAAGCGTCGGTCCGTCGCCCTCACGCCGCCCCGCCGGCAAGCTCCTGACATGTCGTCCTCCCTCCTGCTCCGGCTCCTCGCGCTGGCCCTCCTCGTGACCGGCTGCGGTGAGCCCGCTCCATCTGCCGACGCGGGCCGCGACGTCGACGCCGAGGTCTCCGACCCACCGGACGCGGCCTCCCCGGACGCTGGCCGGGACGACGCCGGTCCGATCCAGGCGGACGCCAGCCTCCCTCCCTGCCCCGATGGCGAGGGCCCCACCATCACCGCGGTCCTCGGCGACACCGACCACGGCGGCGCGATGGAGATCCGGGGATGCGGCCTGGGGGAAGAGGCGAGCCCGACCCCGCTGATCTGGGACGACTTCGAGGGCGGCGCGCTCGGCGAGCTGGCGGGCGACGGCTGGCGTCTCCAGCGCGAGCGCGAGACCCACCCGATCTACACCGACGTGCAGCGCTACGGTCAGGGGCGCCTCTCGCTGACCAACCACGTCGAGCCGAACGTCAACGACGCGCCGGGCTGCCAGTTCTGCGGCGCCTACCAGGAGGTCGAGCCGAGCAACGAGCTCTACGTCTCGTACCGCTTCCGCTTCGACGTGACCGGCGACGACTACGGCGTCCTCAAGCTGGCTCGGCTGGCCTCGAGCCCCAACTACGGCGGCGTCGACCACTACAACGGCGTCGGGACCCTGATGTTCCAGTACCAACCCCACGCGGGGTGGGGCTACGCCAACCTGGTCACCGGCGTCGGCGAGCACCCGTCGATCACGATCGGCGGCGTCCCGCGCGGGGAGTGGCACCGCGTCGAGATGTACTACCGGCTCTCGTCCCCCGCGGGCGCCGCCAACGGCGCGGCCTACATCGCGATCGACGGCGAGCACGAGCGGCGCTTCGACATCGACGACGCCGTCACGCTCGACGGCGACTACCCCACGCAGCTGCACTCCTTGTTGCTGCCCCTGATGCTCGCGAACCCGCGCGACGACGGCGTCTTCGACCTCTACGTCGACGACGTGTACCTCGACGACTCGCGCGCGAGGGTCGAGGTCGCCGACGCGCCGCGCTGGCTCGACACCCGGCGTCGAGAGATCCAGCCGGCGACCGCGTGGGCTCCCGACCGGATCGACGTGACCGTGCACCAGGGCGCCTTCGAGGCCTGCGAGCCCGTCTACCTCTACGTCCTCGACGCGAGCGGAGCCCCGCTGAGCGAGACCGGGTTCCCCCTCGCGCTCGGGAGCGGCTGCCCCTGAGGCGCGCTGCGTCGAGCCGCTCGCGGCGGCTCGCGACCGCTCGCGCGCGGGACGCGACCGCTCGCGGAGAGACCCGCGGTGGCGCCCCCTCGGCGTCCTCACCCTGCGGGCATGACCAAGCTCCCCAAGATCACGGCCACGATCCACCTCACGCTCGTCGCGGCCATCGCCGCCTTCCTCTTCTTCCTCCCCGGGGTGCGCGTCGTGCGCGACCTGCGCGACCCCGCGCTCGCCGGTCCCGGGGTGCCCGAACGCGCCCGCGCCATGCACCGCGAGCTGAGCCCGCGCCTCGAGGTCTGGGCCCGCGAGCGGGTGGAGCACGCGCGCGGCGCAGACACGGCGCTCCTGGATGTGCCCTCCACCGAGTGGCCGCTCTTCACCGCCGTCTTCTATCTGATGGCGACCGAGCAGCTGCACGACGACTGGGTCGCGAACGGGCGTCAGGGCGATGCTCCCATGCGCTGGGCGCGCGGCGCCGTGGACGCCTCGCGGGATCTCCTGCTCGATCCGTCCCACCACAGCTGGGTGCGCCGTCACTGGGGAGACGACTATCTCCACGAGGAGAACGTCTTCTTCCGCTCGCTCCTCATCGCCGGCCTCACCAGCCACGCGAAGCTCACGGGGGACGTCTCGCCGGTGCTGCGCGACCAGGTCGAGACCCTCGCGGCCGACCTCGACGCGTCCGCGCTCGGCCTCCTGCACGACTACCCCGGCGAGTGCTACCCGATCGACGTGCTCGCCGCGGTCGGCCTCCTTCGCCGCGCCGACGCGGTGCTCGACACCGACCACTCGGCGTTCGTCGCCCGACAGCTGCGCGCCTTCGTCGGCCCGCGCGAGGACGCGCTCGGCCTCGTGCCCTACCGCGTGAGCCTGCCCGACGCCGAGATCGTGCAGCCCGGCCGCGGGGTCGGCACCTCGTGGACCCTGGTGTTCGCGCCCGAGGTCTACCCGGAGGAGGCGGCGCGCTGGTACGACGCGCACGAAGCCCACTTCTGGCAGGAGCGCTTCTGGGCCCACGGCTTCCGCGAGTTCGCGGCCGGCGGCGAGCTGGCCGACGCCTACGGCGAGTGGACCTGGGAGGTCGACGCGGGGCCCATCCTCGGCGGCTTCGGGACCGCGTCCAGCGCCTTCGGGCTCGGAGCCGCGCGCGCGAACGGCCGCTTCGACCACGCCTACACGCTCGCCTCGGAGATGGTCGCCACCTCGTGGCCGCTCCCCGATGGCACGCACCTCTTCCCGCGCTTGATCTCGAGCGCCGCCGACGCCCCCCTCCTCGGCGAGGTCGCCATCGCCTACTTCCTCGCCGTGCCTCCCGCGCCCGGCGTGACCGTCGTCCGGGGCGGCGCGCTGTCGGGCCTCGTCTGGATCAGCCTCACCATCTACTTCGGCGTCAGCCTCGTCGTGTTCCTCGGCGTGGGCCTCCGGCTCCGCGAGATCTGGCGCCCGGGCTTCGCGCCGGCCGCGCCCGCCGTCCAGCTGGGCCTTCAGGTGGGGCTCGGCGTGGCCGGGGTGGCCTCTCTGTTCGCGGGCTGGATCCTCGTCGGCGCCATCCTGCTCCTCGTCGGCGCGCTGCTGCCGAGGGCGGGGGCCCGGCCGACCGATCCGAGCCCCGCGCGGGCTCACGCGACGGTGGCGCCTCGCCCCCTGGCCCGTGCTACGTCAGGTGGACGGCGACGACCATGATCTACCCCTACGACAACGAGACGCAGACGCGCTGGGACCGGGGCGAGCTCCAGGTCCAGATCCTCGTGCCCGGCAACGCGAAGCCGATCGGGTTCTGCGACGGCAGCGACGCCGACCTCGCGGAGATCCAGGCCCGCGCCGAAGAGGAGGGCGCGGGGGAGGTCCGCGTCGAGCAGAAGCCGCTCAAGACGGGGCGGCAGATCTGGACCGTGCAGGTCGAGCGCACGGACGAAGACGCCGACGTCGACGACGCGTTCGACGACTGAGGTCACCCGAGGCGGTCTGGCGCCCGGCGCCGTCGGTACGGTACCTTGAGGAGTGGCGCCCGGAGACCGCGACGAGTCGCTCGAGTCCCTCTTCGAGGCCATCGCCAAGCACACGCCCGACTCGATCATGGTGCTGGACCGCGAGGCGCGCATCCAGTTCATCAACCGCACCGCGCCCGGCCTGAGCGTCTCCAGCGTGTCGGGGACGCAGGTCTACGACTACGTCGGCGAGGAGCAGCACGCGGCGATGCGGAGCTGCTTCGCGCGCGTGCTCGAGACGGGCGAGGCGAGCCGCTACGAGAACCTCTTCACGCTCCCCGACGGGACGCTCACGCGCTGGGAGTCGCGGGTGGGCCCCATCCGCGAGGGCGGCGCGATCACCGGGTTCATCGTCATCGCGAGCGACGTCACCGAGCGGACCTCGGCCGCCATCCAGCGCGACCGCGTGTTCGAGCTGGCCAAGGACCTGCTCTGCGTCGTCGATCTGGAGGGCCGCTTCCTGCGCGTGAGCCCGGCCTTCGTCGAGACGCTCGGCTACGCGGAGGAGGAGCTCATCGCGCGGCCCCTGCTCGAGCTCGTGCACCCGGAGGATCGCGAGGCCACCGAGGCCGTCTTCGCCCACGCGAAGGAGAGCGAGGTCACGGTCTTCGAGAACCGGTACGTCTGCCAGGACGGGAGCGTGCGCGTCCTGCAGTGGACGAGCCGGCCGGATCCGCTGCTGAAGCAGATCGTCGCGGTGGCGCGCGACGTGACCGAGCAGCGAGAGCTCGAGGCGCGCCTGCAGCAGGCCCAGAAGATGGACGCGGTCGGGCAGCTCGCGGGGGGCGTCGCGCACGACTTCAACAACCTCGTGCAGGCCATCCTGGGCAACGTGCACTTCGCGCTCTCCGCCGGTCCGAGCGGCGAGATGCAGGAGTACCTGCAGGACATCGAGTCGGCGGCCAACCGCGCGGCGGAGCTGACCCGCCAGCTGCTGACCTACAGCCGGCAGCAGCCGCTCTCGGTGTCGCGCGTGGATTTCAACGTGATGGTGCGCGAGCTGCTGCTGCTGCTGCGACGCGTCATCCCCGAGAGCATCGAGGTCGTGTTCGACGGCTCGGACGCGCTCGATCCGGTGGAGGTCGACCGCTCGCAGCTCGAGCAGGTCCTGATGAACCTCTGCCTCAACGCGCGCGACGCCATGCCGTCCGGGGGGCGGCTGACCATCGAGACCGAGAGCGTGACGGTGGACGAGGCGTTCTCACGGACTCACCCGACCGTCCGGCCCGGGCGCTTCCTCCGCGTCGCCGTCTCCGACACGGGCGTGGGCATGAGCGCGGCGGTGCGGAGGCGCGTGTTCGAGCCCTTCTTCACGACCAAGCCGCTCGGGGAGGGCAACGGGCTCGGCCTCTCCATGGCGTATGGCATCGTCCAGCGGCACGGAGGCGTCATCGACGTCTCCTCCGAGCCGGGCAAAGGGACGACGTTCGAGCTCTACTTCCCGGTCTCGCGCCACCCCGTCACCCCCGTCGAGCCGAAGCGCGAGGTGCAGAGCCACGGGGGCGGCGAGACGATCCTCGTGGCCGAGGACGAGTCGATGGTGCGGCGGGTCGTCGTGCGCGTCCTCGAGCGCGCGGGCTATCGGGTCCTGGAGTCGGGGAGCGGGCTCGAGGCGATCGAGGTGTTCGAGGCCCACCCGGAGGTCGACTTGCTCCTGCTCGACGTCGTCATGCCCACGCTCAGCGGCCCCGAGGCGCTCGAGCGCATGCGCGCCATCCGCCCCGGGGTGCCCGCGGTGTTCAGCAGCGGCTACAGCGACGGCGGTCGCTTCGCGCACGCGATCCCCGAGGGCACGACCATGGTCGCCAAGCCGTTCAAGGCCGACGCCTTGCTCGGGGCGATCCGCGAAGCGCTCGACGCGCGTCCCTGAGCTTCACTCACAGGCCTCACTCACAGGCCTCACTCACAGGTGGCGAGGAAGGTGGCGCAGCCCTCCTCGTCGCTTCCGTCCTCGCAGATCGTCCACCCGTTGCAGCGGTGGTGGACCTCGTACTCCGTCCCGTCGCCGCACACGAAGTCGGGCGCGCAGCCCTCCTCGTCGCTGCCGTCGCGGCAACCCGACCAGCCGTTGCAGCGGTGATCGGACCCCATCAGCTCCTGCCCGTCGTCGCAGACATAGGGCGCGCAGCCCTCCTCGTCTTCGCCCCCCTCGCAGTCCTCGAAGCCGTTGCAGACGCGCTCGAGCCCGATGAGGGATCCGTCGTCGCAGCGAGGCGCGCACTGCTGGTCGCACTCGACGAGGAGCGACACGTCGGTGCGGCAGATCGCCCCCAAGAGGGCGTCGCACTCGGCGCCCGCGAAGCACGCCCGGTAGCAGGCGTCGTCGTAGAAGTTGAGCCGCGGCAGGTAGCCCTCGCTGACGATCCCGCACGCGCGGAGCCGGTCCTCGGTGGTGGCGTCGCAGCCGAACGACGCGAGGACGAGCAAGGCCAGAGGGACGTGACGAAGCATGACCGTCTGCAACGCAAGGTGTGTGCCTGCTGCGGACTGGTCGCGTCTGTCTCGGCGGCTGTGCCGGCCTGCGCCGCGAGGCCCCTCAGCGGGGCCGAATTGGCGTCTTCGGGGCTGGAGCGGATCGTGCAAATCCCTCCGGCATGACACGCCTCATCACCCCTCGACGCTTCGCGCTCTTCGCCAGCGCGCTCGCCGCCATGGCTCTCGCCGCCCCCGAGCGCGCCTCGGCGTGTGGCGGCTTCTTCTGTGACAGCTCCCAGCCCGTCAACCAGCAGGCGGAGCGCATCGTCTTCGCCCAGGAGGCGGACGGGAGCGTCACCGCGGTCATCCAGATCCAGTACCAGGGCCCGTCCGAGCGCTTCGCGTGGATGCTGCCCGTGGCCGGCAGCCCCGAGATCTCCGTCTCCTCCGACGCGGCGTTCCAGCGCCTGCAGCAGGCGTCGAACCCGCAGTACCGGCTCACGACGCGCGTCGAGGGCACCTGCGGCGGCGGCCCCTCGCGCGCGTTCGACAACTCGAGCGGCGGCGGCGCCGCGGACGCCGCGGCTTCTTCGGCCGACGGCGGCGTGCCCCCCGTCTCGGTCGTCGACAGCGGCTACGTCGGCCCCTACGACTACATCATCATCTCGGTCGACCCCTCCACCCCGGACGTCGCCGAGACCGGCATCGCGTGGCTGCAGGACAACGGCTACGACGTCCCGAGCATGGGCGCCGAGGTGCTCCGCCCCTACCTCGAGTCGGGCATGAACCTGCTCGCGTTCCGGCTCGTCAAGGGCAACGACGCGGGCTCCATCCGCCCCGTGAGCCTGTCCTTCGGTCCGGGCCTCCCGTCGATCCCGCTCCGCCCGACCGCGCTCGCGACCCAGCCCGACATGGGCATCCTCGTCTGGGTCCTCGGGCCGAGCCGGGCCATCCCCGCGAACTACCGCGACCTCGAGCTCAACGAGGCGCTCATCAACTGGCTCAGCCCCGGCTCCACCTACGACGCGGTCGTGACCCGCGCCGCGAACGAGGCGGGCGGCCAGGGCTTCGTGACCGAGATGGCGGGCGCGGCCGCGCCGTTGGCCGACGTCATCTGGAGCGAGGACGAAGCGGCGCGCTGGGCCGCCCTCCGCGCCGAGACCTGGACCGGGCGCGAGGGAGAGCTCGTCTTCCGCATCGCGGAGCTCGCGGCGCTCGACGGCGTGCGCGAGGTGTTGACGGCCGCCCTGACCCTCCCCGACGGCGTCTCCGAGGACCAGTTCTTCGCCTGCCTCGGCTGCTACGTGGACGCGAGCGAGGCCGACCTGCCGGGCGTCGAGCCGGCCGCCTTGCTCGACGCCGTGCAGGCCGACGTCATCGACCCGATGGTCGACACCCGCGCGCTCTTCATCGAGTCGCCCTACATGACGCGCCTCTACACGACGATGTCGGCCGACGAGATGACCGTGGACCCCATCTTCGACTTCAACGACACGCTCGGCGACTACTCGAACGTGCACGAGGCGGAGCGGATCATCGAGTGCTCGCCGAGCATCTCGCAGTTCGAGGCGCCCTGGCGTGTCGAGCTCGACGCGGACACCACCGTGCGCGGTCGCGGCAACACCTGGCCCTTCGACCCCGACGGCGGCGCGATGCCGGCCAACGCGCGCGTCCGCCGCATCGGCAACACGGGCGAGGGTGAGGTCATCGAGGACAACACCGCCGCCATCGCCGCGACCCTCGTCGAGCACAACGCGTCCGTGCCCGGCGCGCCCCCGGCCTCGGCCAGCGGCTGCTCCGCCAGCGCGGCCAGCTCCCGCTCGGCGCTCGGCTTCGGCTTCGCGCTCGCCTTCGGCCTCGGCTTCTTCCTGCTGCGCCGCCGCGACTGATGCGCCGCTGGCTCGCCATCGCCCTGCTCGCCTCGGCGCCGCTCACCTCGCTGGGTGGCTGCGCCGAGGTGCCCACCGAGGAGGCCGCCATCGAGGTGGGCACCGGCTCGTGGCGCTTCGAGCCCATCGAGGACGGGCAGGAGGTGGCGCTCGTGCGCGGCGCGCAAGGAGGCTGGCATCTCTGGATCAGCGTCCGCGTGCGGGGCATCGAAGGTGACGCGCCGCCGCTGCGCCTCTCCCTCCAGCCCGCCGACGAGAGCGCCCCTGCCTACGAGACCGACGTCCAGCTCCGGCTCGACCCGCCTGACGCCGATGGCTGGCGCGAGCTGGTCGGCTACACCGGGATCCTGCCCGAGCCGTCGTGCGTGGTGGGCGAGCTGCTCCGGGTCCGCGTCTCCACCCCGATGGAGGACGGCCGCGTCATGGCATCCGAGCGTGACGTGCGCGTGCTCGGCGGCGCCTACCCGCCGCCAATCTGCGAGTGATTCCATCGAAGGGTTGCCACCTGCCGCGGGGGGAGCATGATCGGGCGCGCCGGCCGAGGTCGGCGACCACCCCGAACAGGAGGCAACCATGGGACTTCGCATCAACGACACCGCGCCGAACTTCACCGCCGACTCGACCGCGGGAGAGATCACGCTGCACGACTGGATCGGCGACGGCTACGCCATCCTGTTCTCGCACCCCAAGGACTTCACGCCGGTCTGCACCACCGAGTTCGGCGCCGTGGCCCGGCTCGTGCCCGAGTTCGCCAAGCGCAACACCAAGGTCATGGGCGTCTCGGTCGACAGCGTCGAAGAGCACGTCAAGTGGAAGAAGGACATCGAGGCCTTCGCGGGCGCGCCGGCGGACTTCCCGATCATCGACGACACCTCGCTGGCCGTCGCGAAGCTCTACGACATGCTCCCGGCCGAGGCCTACATGCCGGACGGCCGCACCGCCAAGGACAGCGCGACCGTGCGGACGGTCTTCATCATCGGCCCGGACAAGAAGATCCGCCTGACGATGACCTACCCCATGTCCGTCGGCCGCAACTTCGGCGAGATCGTGCGCGCGCTCGACGCCGTGAAGGCGACCGACGCCGCTCCGATGGCCACGCCCGCCGACTGGACCCCGGGGAAGGACGTGATCGCCAGCCCGAGCCTCGACGACGCGGCCGCGAAGGAGAAGTTCGGCGAGCTCGACATCAAGCTCCCGTACCTGCGCTTCGTCAAGGCGCCCAAGTCCTGAGCTGGCTCGGCGCGCGGCTCCGCGCTCACTCGTCTTCGACGAAGGAGTGCAGGAGCTGCTTCCGGCCGACCCCCTCGAACTCGATCAGCAGCTCCCGCGCCACGTCGAGGCAGCGACAGCCCCGTCCCGGCGCCGGCCAGAGGAGCGTACCCTCCTCCCAGCGCACCGCTCGGTCTTCCCCGACCGACGTCTCGAACCGAGCCTCGCTCATCTGGCACGTCTCCGGCCACCTCAGCGGCAGCAGAGCGCGACGCCGCACGTCTCGCTGACCGAGCTCGTGCACGTGCTGCCCGCGATGCACCCGGGGAACCCCGCGCCGCGCACGTAGTACGGCCGGTCCATCGAGCCGGTGACGTGGATGTAGAGGTTCGCCGCGCTCCCGCATGCGCAGGTCGCCGCGCCGCCGCCGCAGCCGCAGCCGGAGCTGGCGAGGTAGCTGTGCGTCGCCGGATCGCAGAGCTCCGCGGCCGAACAGAGGCTCCAGGTCGGCCCGAGCGCAGAGCAGGCCGCCGCCGCCGCGGCGCGGTTCGTCGACGACACCGTGGTCGGCAAGTAGACGCAGCGGCCGCCGACCCTCACCCCGGGGCAGTCGCCGCAGAAGCCCATCGTGCACATGCCCGTCACGCAGTCGGCCGGCGTCGCGCAGCCCTGGCCGTCGGGGCAGCGGGGACAGGCCGTCGCGCCGCCGCAGTCCACGCCCGTCTCGCCGCCGTTCTGCACCCCGTCGCTGCAGGTCGGCGCCACACACGCGCCGCCCATGCAGATGCCCGACAGACAGTCGCCGCCGGCCGCGCACATCTCGCCCGTGTCGCAGCCCATGCAGGTCCCGCCGCCGCAGTCCACGTCCGTCTCCGCGCCGTTGAGCAGCCCGTCGCCGCAGCCCGGCGCGTTGCAGCGCATCGTGCCCGCGTCGCAGATCCCCGACGCGCAGTCCGCCGGCCCGGTGCACATCTGACCGGTGCCGCAGCCCGGGCAGATCGCGCCGCCGCAGTCCACGTCGACCTCGTCCTGGTTGCGCACCATGTCCGCGCAGCTGACGCAGGTGCCCGCCTCGCAGACGCCCGACGCGCAGTCCCCGCCCGCCGTGCACGACCGTCCGTCCGCGCACGCCGCGCAGATCGCGCCGCCGCAGTCGACGTCGATCTCGTCCTGGTTGAGCACGCCGTCCGAGCAGCTGACGCACGCGCCGGCCTCGCACGTGCCGGACGCGCAGTCGCCGTCCGCCGCGCACGCGAGCCCATCGGCGCAGCCGGCGCAGACCGCGCCGCCGCAGTCCACGTCGGACTCGTCCTGGTTGAGCGCGCCGTCCGAGCAGCTGACGCACGCGCCGCCCTCGCACGTCCCGCCCTCGCAGTCCCCGTCCACCGCGCACATCTGCCCGTCGGCGCAGGCGTCGCAGGACGCGCCGCCGCAGTCCACGTCGGTCTCGTCGCCGTTCCTCATCAGGTCCATGCACGACACGCAGCCGCCCATGACGCAGCGCGCGCTCGCGCAGTCCATGTCGACGTTGCACGCGAGCCCGTCGGCGCAGGGCGGGCAGATGGACCCGCCGCAGTCGAGGCTCGTCTCGTCCTGGTTTTGCACCGAGTCGTTGCAGGCCGCCGCGGTGCAGGTCCCGTCCGCGCAGATCAGGCTCTCGCAGTCGCGGTCCTCGACGCACGACAGCTCCGCCCCGCACGGCGCGCACATCTCGCCGCCGCAGTCGACGTCGGTCTCGTCGAGGTTCTGCCGCCCGTCGTCGCACGAGCTCATCGTGCACATGCCGCCCTGACAGCGGCCGCTGAGGCACTGGTCGTTCGTCGTGCAAGGCTCGCCGCCGCCGCAGAGCGGGCACGGCTCCGCGCCGCAGTCGACCCCCGTCTCCGGCCCGTTGCGCACCCCGTCCATGCAGCTGGGCACCAGGCATCGCCCGCGCCCGCACACCGCGCTCAGGCAGTCGCTCCCCTCGCGGCAGCTCTCGCCGTCCGCGCACGGATCGCACGACCCACCGCAGTCGATCCCCGTCTCGTCCCCGCCCCGCTCGCCGTCGTCACACAGCGGCTCGGGCGGCCCCGCGTCCAGCGTCCGCCCCGAGTCCGCCGGGATCGTCCCCGAGTCGAGCTCTCCGGTCCCGGAGTCACAGGAGGTGAGGGCGACGGCACACGAGAACGCGCCGAGGAGTACGCAGAGTCGTCTCATATCGGGGCAAAGCAAAGCGCGTGTCCGCGGCCCTGGCAAGTGACGAAGCACGTACGAGACCGCCGCCCGGATCCTCGGGGACGCTATGTTGACTCGTTGACTTGTCGGGGGCGCGGAGCCGGGCTCACGAGCGGCAGCGGCAGACGGCACGGCCACCGTACAGCGTGACCTCGAGATCGACTCAGCGGTTCACCTCTCGCGGCGCGACCAGATGGGAATCTGGACCAGCTCGGGCATGACCACCGGGAGCTCGCAGCTGGTCGCCCGATCGTCCGCGCTCACCCGCGTCAGCAGGAGCATGGAGGCGAAGCCGAGCGCGATCGCGAGGGGCGCCGCGAGCGCCAGCGCGAGGAGTAACGGGAGCGGCGGGCTCTTCGAGGGTCGCGGAGGGGGCGGGACCCAGGTGGGTGGCAGCGTCGTGGCCGGCGCGGGTGATTCGTACGCGCCCCGCCGCGAGAGGGACCAGCGACGCAGCGCGCGAGCCATCTCGTTCGCGGAGGTGAAGCGGCGTCCCCCGTCCTTCTCGAGGGCGCGATGCACGATGGCCGCGAGCGCCGGGTCCAGGTCCGGGCGGAGCTCCGTGAGCGGCGGCGCCTCGCGATAGTGCAAGGCGATCAGCCGCTCGCCCGCGGTGCCGCCGCCGAAGGGGAGCCGCCCGCAGAGCCCGAGGTAGGCGATCACCCCCACCGCGAACAGATCGCTGCTCGGCGTGACGGGCTCGCCGGTCACCTGCTCGGGCGCCATGTACCCGGGCGTACCGATCATCTCGCCGCGGACCGTCAGCGGTCCATCGGTCGGGTGAAGCACGGCCGCGACGCCGAAGTCGACGATGTGTACGAAGTCCTCGATGCTCGCCGTGCGCGTCAGCATCACGTTCCGAGGCTTGAGGTCGCGATGCACGATGCCGCGCGCGTGGGCCGCCGCGAGGCCGTCGAGCAGCTGCATCAGGATGGGGATCAAGCGCTGCGCATCCATCGGTCCCGAGACCCGGAAGGCGTCGTGCAGCGTCTCCCCGTCGACGAGATCCATCACCAGGAAGGGGGGCTCGCCGGGCGGCTCGTACAGCGCCGAGACGGACGTGACGTTGGGGTGGTGGATGCACGCCGCGGCGCGGGCCTCTCGCCGGAAGCGTGTGAGGAGTACCGGGTCCTTCGCGAACGGTTGCCGGAGCGTCTTGATGACGACACGTCGGCCGAGGTCCAGCTGCTCGGCTTCGAAGACCTGGGCGAGACCGCACTGACCGATCTGGCGCGAGATGTGAAAACGACCCGCGAGAACGTCACCCGGCTTCGGCATGCGCGACAGGGTTCGGCGCGCCGCCCTCGCTGCCAAGCTCGAAGCTGCATCTGGCGCGATGGGTCCATGATTCTGGCACCGCGGGTCACTGCGCGCGCATCTGGGGCGAGCCACGCTGGGTCCGAGGAGGCACTCATGGACTGGAATCACGCTCCCGCGGACATCACCGCGCCAACGCTCGCAGGGGGAGGTCACGCCGGCGGACGCCCCACCCTGCTCCTCCGAGCCTCGCTCTCGGTGGGCCTCCTCGGAGCTTCGCTCTTGGTGGGCGGCTGCGCGTCCACGGCCAGCGAGCCGACCCGGTGCGAGCTGGCCGCGCGCGAGATCGAGGCGTGTGTCGCGACCACAGTCGAGACGCCCTTCAGCGCCGAGTGCAACACGGAGGAGGCCCAGCGAGCCGGCGCCCTGCTCGACCAGCTGGAGCGCGCGGGCTGCGACGGCCCGGCGGGCGGCAAGGCGGACGGGTTCTTCTGTGGCTTCTGGGATCCGCTCGGCTGGTGCGACCCTCCGCTCGCCGCGCTCGGCCCGGAGCCGGAGGGAGAGCCGACCGCCTTCCCGATCCTCCTCGCGCATGGCTTCAACACGAGCACCACGAACTTCTGGCGCTTCAACGACGTCGACGTCGCCCTCGCCGCGGACGGTCACGAGGTCGTGCTCGGCAGCGCGCCTCCCTTCGACGGCCCCGACGTGCGCGCGAGCCACCTCGCCGAGCAGGTGGACGCGCTGCTGGCCGATTCAGGCGCGGAGCGAGTCAATCTCGTGTGCTTTTCTCAGGGTGGTGTCGACTGCCGCTACCTCGTGAGCCCGAACGGGCTCGACTACGGAGGCCGTGTCGCCAGCATCACCACCATCTCGTCGCCTCATCGCGGGACCTACGTGGCCGACGCGGCCATCGCCGCCCTCCCGGACGCGGACAGCGCGGTCGGGGGCGTCGTCGATCTCCTGGCGAGCTGGTACGGCGGCACCTTCAGTGAGCTGGCGGAGGACAGTCACTTCATCGACGCGATGACCTCGATGTCCGAGGCCTCGATGGAGCGTTTCAACGAGGAGATCCTCGACCACCCCGACGTCTACTATCAGTCGTGGGCCGGCTTCTCCTACGTCGGCGGCTTCCGCAACCCGCGCGACACGATCGACGAGGTGTGTCGCGACCAGGACGGCGTCCTGCAGATCCTCTGGCACGAGGGCGAGCGCGACATCATGGACCCGCTGCTCGTCGGCGGCGCGTTGTTCACGGCGCACGGCACGGAGCTGCGTCCCAACGACGGCGTGTCGACGGTCGAGAGCGCCCAGTGGGGCGTCTTTCGCGGCTGCATCCCCGCCGACCACCTCGACCAGGTCGGGCAGATCCGGGATCGCACCCCGAACCGGCGCACCGGCTTCGACTACCTCCGCTTCTACCGCAACATCGCCTACGACCTCTCCGAGCGGGGTTTCTAGCATCCAGGCTTCCCCGACGACCGCCCCCAGTGTCAGGCCACGGTGTTGGTGGGCTACGCGGATGGCTCGGCCCCGACTCCCGACGACGCCGGCTGACGCCGCGGTGCTATGACGGACGACATGCGACGGACCGGAACCCCGTGCTGGCTCGATCTGCAGACCGACGTGGAGCGCGCGAAGGCGTTCTACGGCGCCGCGCTCGGCTGGACCTTCACCCCGATCGGCCCCGAGTTCGGAGAGTGGTGCATCGCCCGCGTCGACGGCGAGGCGGTGGCCGGCGTCGGCCCAGGTGAGCCGCGCCCATGGCAGGTCTTCCTGCACACCGACGACATTGGCGAGAGCTGCATGGCGGCGCGCGCCGCGGGCGGGACCGTCACCGTCGTGCCGGGCGACGTGGGTGAGCTCGGGCGCGCGGCGCAGCTCCGCGACCCCGGCGGCGCCATCGTCGGCCTCTGGCAGCCCGGCACCCACGCGGGCTTTGGTGTGACCGAGGCGCCCGGCGCGCCCGCGTGGTTCGAGGTCAACACGCGCGAGGGCGAGGTGGTGCGCGACTTCTTCGCCGGCCTGTTCGATCTGAGCACCGAGACGATGACCGAGATGGTCTACCACACGCTCCACGCGGACGGCCGCCCCTGCTACGGCGTGCTCCAGATGACGGACGCGTGGGAGGGCATCGACCCCGTCTGGACCGCCTACTTCGCGGTCGCCGACGCCGACGCGACCCTCGAGCGCGTGAAGGCGGCCGGCGGCGCGGTCCTCTACGGGCCCTTCGACACCCCGTTCGGCCGCGTCGCGGTGTGCAAAGATCCGATGGACACCGTCTTCTCGACCATCCAGCTGCCCTGAGGCGGCACGGCGCGATTCCTGCTGGTTCGTACCGGACCCCGAGGAACGGCACATGATGACACGCCACCCAGCCCGATCGCCCGTGCTCGTCGCGAGCCTCTCCGCCCTGATCGCGGTCTCGTCTCTTCCCGGCGTCGCGGTGGCCGCTCCGCTCCTCGGCGGCCTCGGTGGCCCCGCCGGCTACGGGGTCGGCAACCTGCCCGCGAACGACGACGGCTCGAGCGCCGAGCTCGACGTCCGGGCCGCGTTCCCGTCGGGGCTCGCGTTCTTCGGCACCACCTACACCTCCCTCTGGGTGAACAACAACGGCAACGTCTCGTTCGGCGGGCGCCTCAACAGCTTCACGCCGCGGCCCTTCCCCATCGCGAGCCAGCCCATGATCGCGCCGTGGTGGGGCGACGTCGACACCCGCGGCGGCGGCGCGCCGGCCCGCAACGGCGTCTACTGGTCGGTCACCCCCGGCCGCTTCGTCGCGACCTGGCACGACGTCGGCTTCTACGCCTCGAACGACTCGTTGCAGAACGACTTCCAGATGATCCTCACCGCGGCGCCTCCGGGCGTCGGGGACTTCGACGTCGAGTTCCGCTACAACCGCTGCGAGTGGACGACCGGTGACGCCAGCGGCGGCATGGGCGGCTTCGGCGGCACCCCCGCCCAGGCCGGCTTCGACGCCGGTAACCTCATGGACTTCGTCGCGCTCCCCGGCTCGCTGACCATGCGCGTGCTCGACCTGTGCACCACGTCGAACGTGGGCATCCCGGGCATCTGGCGCTTCGAGATCCGCGGCGGCGAGGTCATGTGCCCCGGGCGCGGCGACCCGTGCAGCACCGGCATGCCGGGCGAGTGCGACGCGGGCACGATGGTGTGTCTGAGCGCGGACGAGGCGGCGTGCATGCCCGACCGCGAGCCCGAAGAGGACCTCTGCAACGGCCTCGACGACGACTGCGACGGCGCGACCGACGAGGCCCTCGGCACCACCACGTGCGGCATCGGGGAGTGCGTCCAGACCACCGCCAACTGCGTCATGGGCGCTCCGCAGACCTGCGTGCCCCGCCCGCCGCAGATGGAGGCGTGCAACCTGCTCGACGACGACTGCGACGGCGTGATCGACGAGCTGCCCCCGCTCACCTGCGGCGTCGGCGCGTGCATGAACCGCGTGCTGCCCTGCGTCGACGGAGTCCCGGGCCGCTGCGTGCCCGGTGAGCCCACGCCCGAGCTCTGCCACGGCGTCGACGACGACTGCAACGGCCTGATCGACGACACCCTGCCGGGCTGCGAGCCCCCCGACGCCGGGCCGCCGCCGGTCGACTCGGGCATGCCCTTCGAGGACGCGTCCACCCCGCCCCCCGACGCCGGCTTCGCGGACGCGGGTGCGCGCGAGTGCGTCGGCGAGAACTGCTACCCCCTCTCGGGCCGCGCCGGCCCCATCGGCCGCTGCAACTGCCGCGCGGCCGGGAGCGGCGGCTCTCCGTGGCCGGCCACCGCCGTCTTCTGCGCCTTGCTGGGCCTGCTCACCCTCCGCCGCCGCGGCGTCTGAGGAGGGGATAGCGTCCCCTGTGGAAAGCTCGGGCGTCCTCCGCCGATGTCCCGGCACTCGTAGTTTCAATCGCTCAGAAACAAGTCGGCCGGCAGCACCGACAGCAGCTCGCCCCGGATCGGCCCCACTCCCGACCACGCGGTGACCCGCACCGTGACGACGGGACATCCCAGCTGCTCCGAGTCGGGGATGGCGGCCACCTCTCCGCCGGCAAGTGGGTGGAGCAGCGCGTCGTCGAACCGCAGCACGAGCAGCTCGTCCCCGAGCGCGCCGCAGCCACGGACCACCAGCTCGTTGGCCCCCGTGAAGTCGACGCGGTGCACGCTTAACACCGTGACCTCGCCCGTGGCTCGCTCCGCCGGACGGTAGCCGGGGTAGGGCGAGACGCCGCCCGCTCCCGCGCCGACGCACGCGCTCGACGCGACGACCGCGACCAGCATCAGCCCCATCCCCCGCATGTGAACGAAGATAGCCGCTCTACATCGAGCTCGCACTCCCTTCGCAACAAACCCGCCGCGCCGCGTGGAGGGGCTGAGTCGGCTGGCATCGTACGCAGCGCTCCTCTTTGGTCGTGGCGTCGCGGTGAGTGGGCACCCGCGGCAAGCTGACAATGCCTCTAGCTTCGCCGGTCACCTCAGCCTATCGTCTGCGCCATGCGTGCCCTTCATGCGATCTTCTGCCTGACCGCGCTCTTCGCCGGCGGGTGCATTCGGACATCGGCGGTGCACGGACGGGTCGCGGCCGGTCAGGATTCGGACCCCTTCGTCACGGTCGAGGCTGGGAACGTGGAGTACCCCCTCGGTCGCCTCTTCGCCCGCTACTCCGTCGACCGCGCCTCCCAGACCTGCTGGCTGATGGTGGGCTACAGCCTGGCGTCGATGGACTGCTGCGACGCGCGCCGGGTGGGGGCTCTCCAGCCGGTCATCACCTGGGAGAGCGACGCGTCGTGCGCGCGCCAGTCAGCCTCTGCGCGTCCGGAGCCCAGCCCTTCTGCGTCGCCTCCTCGTGCGCAGGACGCCAACGCGCCGCCGACCTCCACCGAGCATGACTGAGCCGGCAGCGCGCGGGTGAGCTGTGACGCGGTGGACGTCGCCCAACGGGGCGATCTCGGGGTCGTCGCCCGGAGGGGGCTCTTTGACTGTCGCCTTCGCGGGTTCAAGCTGCATTTCGCGCTCATCGAAGGCGTCAACGACGCGCCGCGCGACATCCACGCGATCTGCGACGCCGTGCTCGCGCGCGACCTCCAGGTACACGTCAACCTCGTGCGCTACAACCCGCCCAGCGCCGCGCATGGCCGCGAGCCGCCCGAGCGCGTCCTCGAGGCGTCCGCGGTCCGCGCCCGGGTGCGCGTCGGCGTCGACGTCCACGCGTCGTGCGGCATGTTCCAGCTCGCGGGTCGGCCGGAGTGACGAGGCCCCGCGCCACCGTCGGCGTCTCCGACCACGCGGGCTGGGCCGCGCTCATGACCGTCGGCGCCGACGGAACGGTCTTCGACCGCCGCCGCGTCGAGCTGGTCGACCCGGCGCTCCCGAGCTTCGCCTACCACCACGGCGCGCAGGGCCTGCCCATCGACGAAGGCGTCGAGCTCGTCGAGCGCGTGGCCGCGTCGGCGGCCGAGCACGCCGCGCGCGGTCTCGCCGCCCTCGCGGAGGCGGTCCCGGCCGACATCGTCGCCATCGCGCTGCGCGTCCGGCCCGCGCTGCCGCCCACCATCGCCGAGCGCATCCAGAGCTATCACGCCCAGACCCGCGCCGACGGCGTCATGTACCGCGAGGCGCTCGCCGCCGCGGCCGAAGCGCGTGGGTGGGCCGTGCGCTGGTTCGACCCCAAGCGCGTGTTCGAGGACGCCGCCCGCTCGCTCGGCGTGGACAGCCTCGATCCCCTGTTCGACCGGACCCGCGCTTCGCTCGGCCCGCCCTGGCGCAAGGACCAGAAGCTCGCCATGGCCGCCGCGCTCGCCGGGCGCTGAACCGCCACGCCACCCGACGCAGCGCTGGAGAGATCAGGCCTCGACCGTCGACACCGCGCACCAGTCCCGGGCGCGGGTCAGGCCGACGTAGAGGAGGCACCGCTCTTTGCGATCCCACAGGGCTCGGTCGCCCGGGTCGCCGCCGCCGGGGTAGCGCGCGGGGACGAGCTGTCGGCCCGCGATCACCACGCGCGGGGCCTCGAGGCCCTTGGCGCGGTGGAGGCTGCAGAGCACCATGGGCTCGGACGGATCCGGTCGGCCGCTCTCCAGCAGCCGCGGTTCGAGGCCGCGCGCTCGGAGCCGGTCGCGCAGCTGCTTCAACCAGCCGCGCGTCCGCGCGAGGACGAGCATCGGCTCCCCGTCGGCGATGGACGCGAGCCACTCCGCCTCCGCCTCCGCGGAGTCGAAGCGCTTCTCCACCGGCGGCTCTCCGCGGCGCAGGGAGCGGTAGCCTCTGAGCGGGTCGACGCCGTCGTCCTCGAGCTCGCTCGCGTCGACCCCCTTCACCGTCGCCACCGCCGCGCGCCGGATCGCCTCCGTGGTCCGGTAGTTCAGGCGCAGCACGCGCGAGGCGCGTCCCCGCACGTCGACGCCGCACGCGCGCAGAGTCACGGGGACCCGGTAGATGCGCTGGTAGCCGTCGCCGCAGATCGTCAGCCCGTTCGGGCGCAGCTCCCCGGTCTCGGGGTCGGTGCACAGCGCGGCGAGGAACCGCAGCTCGCTCGCGCCCACGTCCTGGACTTCGTCGCACACCACGGCGGCGTACGGGGAGGGGACCTCGCCCGAGCGGAGCACCTCGGCTGCGCGCCGCGCCAGCGTGATCGCGTCGCCGCCGCCCGCGTCTCGCAGCGCGGCCTCGAACGCGTCGATCACCTTCCAGATCTCGCGGCGCTCTCGCCGATCCAGCCGGGTCCCACGCCCGGTTCGACGCACGCGGAGGTAGCGGCCCTCCTCCCACGCGTCCGCCGCCGCCGCGACATGCTCGCGCTCCGACTCGTAGAACGCCCGCCCTCGCCCGGCCGCGTCGTGCTCCAGGGCGCGACGCCAGGGCTCGGAGACGTCGGTGACGAGCTCGTTCGGGCGCCCGGCCGCAGCGAGCACGTCGCGCGCGACGCCGACCAGGCTGCGCGCCACCAGCTTCTCTCGCACCGGGGCGCCGCCGCAGAGCTGGTCGAGCTGCTCTCGGAGCTGGGCGGTCAACGCCGCGCTGAACGTCGTGACGAGCACCGACGCGTCGCCGTCGAGCGATTCGGCCACGTGCCGGGCTCGATGAAGCGCGACCACGGTCTTGCCCGTCCCGGGGCCGCCCGTCACCTTCACCGACCCCTTGGCGTTCACGCGCACGACCTGTCGCTGGGTCGGGTGCAGGAACACGCGCCACGCCGCGAACCCGTCGCGGAGCGCGCGAAGCGTCGCCTGGTCCGCGGGGTCGGGGATCCAGAAGTCGGCCGAGTTGACGTCGTCGCGGAGCGCCGCCCCCAGCTTCGGCGCCTCCGCGTTCGCTTCCATCGCCGCTCGATACTCGCGCTCGGCGCGCGCGACCCCATCCGGATCGACGGCGAGGCTCAAGAGCGCGTTGCCCCGCGGCGGTGGGAAGTGCGACACGAGATCCAGCAGGGCGTCTTCGTCCGCGATCGCCCGCAGCAGCTCGGTCGTCGGGGGCTCGACGTCGAAGCGACCGAAGTCCTGATCCGGGACCGCCGACAGCGGCCCCTCGACGACGGGCGCGCTGGGCGTCTCGACGACCTCCTCGAAGCGTGTCCGGACGATCCGGACGAAGTTGCCGACCTGGCGCACTCGGTGGCGCCGAGCCCAGTCGTACGCCGCGTCGTGGGCGCCTACCCAGAGCAGCAGCAGCGTCTGCTCCTCGCGCTGACAGATCACGCGCAGCGCGTCGCGGTTGACCCCGAACGACACGAACGGCATCGGATCGAGCTTGTGCACACGCGCGGAAGGGAGACCCTTCTGGACCTTCTCCATCGCGTCCGCGAGGGCGATCCGCTGGTGATGGTCGAGCGCGTCCCGGCTCTGCCAGAACGACTGGCTCGTGGCGAGCTCGTAGGCGTGTTGGGTCATCCCCGTGACTCACTCATCTTCGTCGTGACCGCCCACGTCCGGACCGTCGTCGGCTTGATCGTCGGGCACCGCCGCGAGGCCCAGCGCCTCACGGAGCGCGGCCTCCGCCTTTCGGGCCCAGCCCACCTCGGCCGTGTCGGCCTCGGTCATCGTCCAGCCCGCGACCGCCAGCGCGGCGCGCTCGGTCTCCAGCAGGTCCAGCCCGAGGCCCACCTTCTCGTCGATCCACGCGAGCTCGAGGCTCGCGATCACGGGCTCGCCCACGTCCGCGCCAACCCGAGGCAGCGTCGCGCCGGCGGCGAGGAGCCGTGAGACTCCGGCCCGCAGCGCCGGGTCCACCTCCTCGCTCACCGACTCCCGGCTCGAGCGGGCGGGCAGCGCCTCGTGCGGGCCGACCAGCACCGTCTCGACGTGCTCGCAGGCGGCGACCGTGGAGAGCAGCGCCTCGGCGTAGATGCGCAGCTGCGCCTCGTACCGCGCGCGAAGCGGCGACCCGTCGGCCGGCAGATCCGACTTGTAGTCGACCACCACCCACCGCGTGCGCGCCTCGTCCTCGGGGAAGCAGAGATCGATCACCCCCGTCACCGCTCGACCCCGGTCGTGGAACGAGAACGGCGTCTCCTTCCAGAGCTCCGGCGCACGGCGCGCGCGCGTCATCACGGGGTGTCCGAGGATGGCTCGCACCACCTGGGCGCAGCGGACCGTCGTCTCCTCGTCCACCCCGAGCTCCAGCGCGAGCGCGTCGACCAGCGGGTCGATCTCGGCCTCCACGTCGCGCGTCCAGTCGAGCTGCTCGAGCGCGCGATGCACGACGAGGCCTCCGTCCGATCCCACGCCGGAGCCGACGGCCGGAGCCCGCCGGCGACTCACGATCTCGCCGACGCTCCTGGTGCGCTGGCACTTGCGGGCCGCCGCGCGCGCCGCGTCCCGCAGCCGACTCGCTCGCGACTCCATCGCGGCGTCGCCGCGCCTCGCGGGCGCCTCGAGCAGCGCGTCCACCGCGCGGTCGCGCTCCGGGAAGGTCTCGTCGGTATAGGTCACCGGGGGCAGCTCCGCGCCGCGCCGCAGCCGGACCTCGACGCCGTCCGCGAGGGTCTGTCTCGCCTCGTGCTCCATGGCCTCGGCGTCCCAGCCCCCGACGAGGTGACTCAGGAGCTTCGCGTCGTCGTGACGCAGGATCACGAGCTGATCACGGGCGCGCGTGCACGCCACATAGAGCAGGCGGCGCTGCTCCTCGGTCAGAGCGACCTCCTCGCCCTGCTTGGCCTCCTTCCAACCCTCCGGCTGGAAGCTGCCCACCTTCACGCTCACCTCGCCCGCGGCGCGATGTGGAATCGCGTCGCCGACCCTCACCCGGCGGTTCATGTCGAGGAGCGCGACGACCGGCGCCTCCAACCCCTTCGCCTTGTAGACGGTGGTGATCAGCACCGCGTCCGAGCTCGGGTCCGCGCGCGAGAGATCGTCCTCGTCCTCACGCTGCTGCATCTCCTCGAGCAGCGTGATCACCTGCGTAGCCGAGCGGCTCTCGAGCTCCAGCCGGCGCAGCATCGCGCGGAGCTTGTCGAGGTTGGCCAGCCGGGCGCGACCGTCGGGGCGCAGCGCCCAGACCGCGGGCGCCCTCGTGTGTTCGAGCAGCCGGTCGAGGGGAGGCACCCAGGAGTCCACCCGGCTCATGCGAAGGTCGCGCAGCGTCTCGAGCGCATCGCGGACCGGGCCCGGCGGCTGGTCGGGCACCGTCGTGCGGAAGCTCCCGCCCGCCGCCACGTGCGCCGCGAGATCCTCCCAGGTGAAGCCGAACAGCCCCCTCAGCGCGTGCACCGTGGCCTCGCTGTCGGCCGGCTCGCTCATCGCGCGGAGCGCGCTCACCGCCAGGCGCACCTCCTCGCCTTCGAAGAACGTCCCGCCGCCCTCCACCACGGCCTCGATCCGCGCCCGCTCCAGCGCCGAGACCAGCGCCGACACGTTGGACCAGCGCGGCAGCAGGATCATCACGTCACCCCAGCGCATCGGCCGGGCTTCGCCGCTGGCCCGGTCGACCACCCGCGCGCCCGACTCCACCAGGCCCGACAGGTGTCGGATCGCGTGATCGAATTCCTCGGCCGCCGTCGTCTCCACCACCACCACCGGGTCGAGCTCGGCCGGCTCGCGGGCCGCGACCTGCGGCGCGAAGTCGGGCATGTCGGCGAACACGTGCGAGGTCCACGCGACCACGCCGGGCACCGAGCGGAAGTTCTGCGAGAGCGCCTTCGGCTCCGCACCGCCCTTCGCGATGAGCCCCTCGAGATCGCGCCACACGGCCACGTCGGCGCGCCGGAAGCGGTAGATCGACTGCTTCGGATCTCCGACCGCGAAGAGCCGCCCAGGGCGGGGCGCCGCCTCCAGCCAGTCGCCCTCCATCGAGGGCTCCCGCGCGAGCAGGGCGGCGATCTCCGCCTGGATGGGATCGGTGTCCTGCACCTCGTCGATCAGCACCGCGTCGAAGCGATTCGCCAGTCGCGCGCGCGCCGCCGGGTCATCCTTCAGGAGCGCCGCCGCGCGGAACAGGAGATCCGAGAAGCTCGCCTGAGCCCGCTCCGCGCGCGCCTCGCGCACCGCCTCGACCACGTGCTCCCGCAGCGAGCCGACCAGCGTTCGGTGGGCGCGCGCGAAGCAGCGCTCACGCCACGCTTGGATGGCGTCGACCGCCTGTTTGAACGCCTCCTTCGACTCGCCGGGCCAGTCGCCCTTTCGTCCGCCGGCCTTGCCGCCCTTGACGTCCGACACGAGCGCGGCGAGCGTCCCCTCGGGCGGCCCCAGCTCGATCCAGCTCGCGAGGCGCTCCCGGAGGTCCGCGTTGTTGGCCAGGAGCTTGTCGCCGTCCGGGGCCGTGCACGCGGACGCCGCCGCCTCGATCGCGTCCCGCGCCGCTGTCAACTCCACGTGCGCCAGCTCGAAGTCGAGCTCCTCCGCGCCGACGCGCGGCGCCAGGTCGCGATACTCGACCAGCTGCTGCGCGGCGCGCCGCAGGGAGGCGTCCGAGCCGGTCAGATCGATCAGCCCGAGCAGGAGCGGGTGCGTCCTCGCCGTCTCCATCCGCCAGCGCCGCAGCCCGCGCGCGACTCCCGCGCTCTCCAGCTCGATGATCTCCGTGCCCGGCGCCCAGCGCGCGGCGAGCGGCTCGAGCGCGAGCAGCCCGCGGCAGAAGCTGTGAATCGTGGAGAGCGTCAGCTCGTGGTAGCGGTCGAGCTGCGCCGCGATCGACGCATCGCCGGTCTCGACGAGCCGGCCCTCCAGCGCGTCGCGCACGCGCCGCTGTAGCTCGCCCGCCGCCTTCTCGGTGAACGTGATCGCCGCGATCCGGCTCGGGTCCACGCCGGCCGCCAGGACATTCACCAGCCGCTCGGTCAGCACCGACGTCTTGCCCGAGCCCGCCCCGGCGCTCAGCGCGATCGACGCGTCCGTCGCCCGGGTGACCTCGTCACGGATCGCCTGGTCCACCGCCGTCATTCGACCCATCGGCTCCACTCCTCCACCGCGTCCTCGCAGGGCGGCTGCGCGTCGATCTCGAGGGCGGGCCCGCGGCCGTACTTCCGCCGCCGGGTGGGTCCGGTGCCGAAGAACGCGCCGGCCTCGAGCATCGGCGTCACCGCGTCCAGCCGCTCGTTCAGCAGCGTCTGCACCTCGTCGACGTCGCGCGTCCACTCCCCGCCCTCGACCGTCACCCAGCGGGTCTGCGCCACCTCGCGCCCGTTCGCGTGCAGCGCGGCCGCCTGCGCGAACGCCCCGTACAGCGCGTCGCGATCCATCTTCCGCTTCGGCGACTCGCGCAGCAGCCACTCCAGGCCCGCGCCGCTCTGGCGCGCGTCCGAGCCGTCGACCTGCCAGGGCAGATCGCGTCGCAGCCGCAGCGCCTCGACCGCGGGCGCCGGCCCGGCGAGCGGCTCCGCGTCCACCAGCAGCCGCGCCAGTCTGCGCCCCATGCGCCGCAGCCGACCGAGCGTCGTGTCGTCCAGCGCCCCGCCCCGCTCGAGCTCTCGCGCGGCCGCCTCCTCGAACGACTCCAGGAGGCGCTCTGCCGCGAGCCCGCCGTCTCCGAGCAGCCGGTGCGCCTCGTCCCGAACGATGCGGCGGACGTTCCACGCGCTGACCGGATCCCAGTCCTCGCGCAGGTGCGGCGCCCGCCTCGCGCCCAGCATGAAGCGGCAGAAGAAGTCGAGCGGGTCCTTCAGCAGCGCCTCGAGCGCCCAGGGCCCGAGCGCCTCGCCGTCGAGCCCCTTGCAGGGCAACACCCCGGCGTCCACGAACCCGGCCCACGGCCGCAGCGCGTCATCGCGTGCCCCCGCGCGGAGCCGATCTCCCGCCCGGGCCGCGGTCAGCAGCCGCGCCGCGATCGCGTGATCCGCCAGCCCGGAGAGCGCCTCCTCTGCGCCTGGGCCCGCGAGCCGCGCGAGCAGATGTTCGAGCGGCCCGATCGCGTCGTCCGGGTCGGCCGGGAACGCGCGGTCGCGCTGTCCGCACGCGACCAGCGTCTCCTCCAGCGCCTCGAACCCCACCCGGCGCCCCGCGAGCTCCGACGCCAGCTCGAGCAGCAGCGTCCCGGGCAAGAGCGGCCTCCCCCGCAGCATGTCCACCCGCGGGCAGCTCAGCCAGAGCTCCCCGTTGGCCGCGGAGCGCACCGCCGCGAAGCGCCGCCTCTCCAGCGCCACGCGATCCGAGGAGGCGAAGAGCCCCGCGTCGAAGCGCGCGTTCAGCGCGTCGGCCAGCCCGTCGTTCAGGATCGGATCCTCCGACGGGCTCATCGGGAAGCGCCCTTGCGTCATGCCGGCCACGCAGACCAGCTCGAAGCGCGCCCCGATGCACTGCATCGGCGACAGCACGCGCACCGACGGATCGCTCAGTCGACCGAGCACCACCTGCGTCGTCTCGAGCGCGTCGCGCAGCGTCGAGGTCGCCTCCGAGAGGGACAGCGGCGGCCCCGCGTCGGCGCGGCTCCACCCCTCCAGGAGGCTCCGGAGCTGCCGGCCATCCGACGACTCCCTGCCGTACCGCCGCACGAAGGCCAGCCAGCTCCGCGCCCAGCGGCCGACCGTGCGCGGCGCGCGCCAGCCCTCGGTCACCTCTCGCAGCGCGCCGTAGCTCGCCAGCAGTCCGTCCAGCGCCGCGCGATCGGCATCGTCGTCCTCGGCGAGCTCCTCGAGGCACGCGGTGAGCGCGTCGCCGATCACCGCCGTGCCGCGGTAGGCGCCGCACCGCGAGAGCAGCCTCCGCCAGCGCCCCCGCCCTCGCGTCGCCTCCGCGCCCAGCACCTGCCGGAGGCGGAGACCGGGCCACGTCAGCAGCTCGTACCACGCGGCGACCGAGTCCTCGCCGCCCGCCACCGAGAGCGCGTGCAAGAGCAGCGAAGCTGCCGGCGTGCTCGCCAGCGCGGGCCCCGTCTGCCACGAGGCCGGGATGCCGGCGCGCTCGATCTGCTCTCGCAGCGCGATGGCCTCGGACGGATCCGGCAGCACGATCGCGATCCGATCGAGCGCCGTCCCTTCCCCGATGGCGCGCTGCACGCGGCGCACGATCTCGGCGTTCTCCCGGACCTGGTCCGGCGTGCGCATCCAGCGGACCGTGGGCCCGCGGGGCTCGGCGCCGACCACCTCGGCCTCGGGCGCGGCCGCGGTCAGCCCACCCCACGCGGGCGGCGGCGCGTGCGGAAGCGACAGGCGCACCGTGGGCCGCTTGGCCAGCCACTCCGACAGCGTGCGGGCCACGCGCTTCGGGTTCCGCGCGTCTCCGAGCAGCACCGCGCCGGCCGGCACGTTCGCGGGGACGGACGCGTCTCCTTCGACGGCGCGCATCGCGGCGCGCGCCTCGTCCTCGGGCCCCGCGATGCGCTCTTCGCGCCGGGCCTCCGCCGCCGCCTCCATCAGCGCCGCGAGCATCCGAGCCCGCGCGCCCAGGTCTTCGTCCCTCGCGTCGAGGGCTCGGACCTCCTCCGCGGACAGCCCCCCTGCCTCGAGCATCTCCACCGAGCGCGTGAGCGCCGGCAGCCACCCCGGCTCCCGCAGCACCGCCGCGTACGGCCCGAGGTCGAGATCGTCGAGCGACCGCCAGAGCGTCGCTCGGAGCCAGCCCGGTGGCTCGGGCCGGAGGCCCTCGGCGCGCAGGCCGGGGAGGGCAAGCGCGCGATGGAGCGCGTGCGGCGTGACGAACGAGACGCGGATGAACGAGGTCACACCCGCGAGCTCGCGCCGCGCGAACGCGCCGTTGACCTCGGACGGCGTGACGACCGCCACCGCCGCCGTCCTCCCCGCCCGCTCTCGCACCCTCCGCACCGCCTCGGCGAGGCGGTCGCCGAGGTCTTCCCGCAACACCATGTCGCTAGACTATTGCAAGCGTGTCGAAAAGGCAGTCAGGCAAAGATGCTCTAACTCGCGCCCCCGGGCGCTAGAGCAAACTTGCAAACGCCCGACTCGCTGGCGCACGCAAGACCGGTCCCCGCGAGCCTCGGCGGGGTTGCGGGTCAGCCTCGCCGGAGGAGCTCGACGAGCGGGTCCACGAACAGCTCGCGCAGTGACTCGGGCTGGGTCAGTGCGGCGATGTCGACGCAGTGCAGGGTGTGGACGAGTGGAGGGACCCGCGTCGTTCGGGGCTCCGGAGTGGGCGTGTCCAGCCGTCGCTCCGACGCGGGTGAGCCGAGCTGCGTCTCCATCAGCTTGTCCCACGAAGCGTTGTAGACCTTGTCGGGGATCGAGCCCTCGAAGCGGATCATGTGCCAGCGGAGGACGCTGCGTGACGACTCCGCGGGCGCGAGGTCATCCAGTGGGGACGGCTCTCCGGACTCGGTGGTGCGGCGAGACTCGAAGGAGGTGTCCGCCACGTGGTCCGCCAGCACCCATCGACTGCCTGGCGTGTTCGGCTCGCCCTCCCTCCACTGGTATCGCATCGCGTAGTTCGGCAAGCCATCCCAAACCCAGCTCTCCGGCGCGTATGATCTCGAGGGGAAGGCGCTGTAGAGAGGCATCCAGCGATAGGGCCTGTTCCGCTCGAAGCCGAGCTCACGGACGGCCTCGTCGAGGACGTCGATGGCGTCGAGGACGCGTCGCTCATAGGCCGCGATGTAGCGGTAGGCGCGGCGGATCTGGGTCAGAGGGTCGGTCACCGGAGCCTCCAGTCTCTCAGGAAGTCGTCGATGCGATCGAGCTGCGCGTTCTCGAAGCGGAAGGTCGGCCCCGGTCTCGGAGGCACGACGGACCGACGAAGCCATGCTTCGACGCCACGCGTTTCGAGCTCGTGGAGCACTGGCAGGGGAAAGAAGACCCGAGGTCGAGGCGGCGTGAACCCGCGCTCCGCCAGGTCTTCGAGCAGGTCCGCGAGCAGCGCCTGGAGGTGAGTCGGCTCGCCGTTCGCGGTCGCGAGGGCCAACGCCGCCTCGGCCTGCTCACGTGCTCGGTGCCAGCTCGTCCAGAAGACGTCGGTCGAACCCACTTCCATTCGAGCGCGGAGCTCCTCTCGCGCCCGGGCGAGGGCCGCCGTCGGTGCCTCCGCGTCCTTCGTGAGGAACACGACCGGTCGGCGTTCGGGGAGCTCGACGTCGTCGAGCACGTCGGCCAGCGCCTCCTCGTCGAACACGAGCTCCCCGTAGTAGCCGAGCTGAGAGCGCCCCTCGATCCAGTGCTGGTCCGAGTGCAGCTTGGCCTCGACCAGGACGAACAGCTCAGGCCGTGCGTCCTCTGCGCCGAGAGAGACGAGCAGGTCGGGCTCGCGACCGTTCAGCCGCGGCCAGAACGTGATGTCGACGTGCTGTAGCGATTCCCATTGCTCGCCTTGCCAGGCCGCCAAGGTGACGCCGTCCGCGTTCTCGGCCGCGCCGAGCAGGGCGAGGACTCCGAGGCCCGGAGGCAGGTAGCGGTACGCCCCGAAGACGTCCGCCGTCAGCAGGTCCTCCACCCGCTGATGCCAGCCCTCGTCATCCCCGACGATCGCGTGCAGCTTGCCGTGTCGCCCCGCGATGCTCACGACGCTTCCTTCCCCGAGCTCGGTCGGCGAGTGGCGTGCACCGAGTGACTGTACATGGACCCGCGTTCGCCGTGGCCAAAGCGAGTCACGTTGGCGCCTCACGGGCTTTGCGGAGGTAGAGGTGAATCACGGCGCGCATTCTACTCTCGTCTCGTCCATCCGGATCTCCGAGGGTCAACACCCGTCGAGAATGACGAATGAATAGGATCGTCCCCACCTCGCTGCGCCCTTGAATCCCGACGAGCGCGTGAGCGCGTCTACTCCGTGCAGTTCTTCACCGCGAGATCGGCGTCCCGGAGCTCGTCCGCGTCCGGCTGGATCGCGCTGAACGAGTTGGAGAGATCGCGGACGAGATCGCGCGCGCCCTCCTCGTCGCCGGCCTGCCAGAGCCGCTCGATCTCGTCCGCGGTGCGGAGGTCGCGCTCCAGCCGCGACACCGTTTGCGCCGCGGCGGAGTGCGCGCCGCGCGCACGGGCCGACGGGCTCTGCCGGTAGCGCTCGTTCCAGTCGTCGATCCCGGCCCGGAGCGCGGCGCGGTACTCGTCGAGCTCGCGCTGTCGAGCCGGCCGCGCCTCGTCGCATGGCTGCGGCCAGAACCCGCAAGCGAGCGTGGGGAGCGCGAGCGCGAAGGCCGCGGCGTGGTGTCGTGCCCGCATCGCGAGACCCTACCTCACTCTATGGACTGAGCGACCGAGTCGAACCAGACGTCGATGTGCCCGGGGGCGACGAGGAACCGCCATCCGGGCGGCAGCGCCGGGAACGACCACCCCTGACGCCGGGGACGCTCTTCGTCTTATCGTCTTTCCGTAGAGCCCAATACTATCAGCAGGTTGCGGGAATGACGGTAAGACGATCAGCGTCCCCGCACCCGTCCCTGGTCGAATCGGAGCGTCGCTACGGCCCCCTTGGAGGTGAGCACCCAGTCGACGATCGTGACCACGACGACGACACCGAGCCCCGCGCCGATGGGCGCCTCAGAAGGAGGTGCGAGGGACCGCCGACGACGCCGCCCGCGGGTCGGAGGGTGAGCCGGGCGGGAGCGCGGCCGGGCGCGTGGACGCGTCGAAGGGCACGAGCACGAGTCGGCTGTCGGATCCATCGCTCCGCAGACCGCTCAGTCGAGACCCGTCCGAGGTCAGCGCAAACGAGCCGAGGTCCCAGTGGCCGCCGTGCGTGACTCGGCGCGTCTCCCGTCCTCGGGAGTCGACCTCGGTGATCTGGAGACCCGTGGCGCTCAGGGCGGAGCCGCCACCAGGAGCGCGGTGACGCGCGGTGCGAAGCGGCTCGACGAAGCGCGCGACCTCGCCCGACGTCTCCACGTGCGCGAAGGCGTCGATCGGTCGATGAAAACGCACGCGACCGTCCCTGGCGACGCCGACCACCCAGGAGCTGATCACGCTCTGGTGGTGAAGGGTCAGCA
The DNA here is from genome assembly GCA_037575995.1 of Lingulaulax polyedra. Lineage (NCBI taxonomy): Eukaryota > Dinophyceae > Gonyaulacales > Lingulodiniaceae > Lingulaulax > Lingulaulax polyedra. The sequence continues at coordinate 2,305 of JAOYNT010054948.1, read as the reverse complement.
GGAAGCCGTCCCCCTGCCGGTGCAAGCCGGTGACCATGCCGCGAAGCTCGGCCGGGAGGCGAAAGCGTGTGGTCCGCCGTGTCGCGCCTGTCATCGGGTCGTGCGATCGCAGAATGATTCGTCCCCCGCGGTCGACGGCGTTGACCAGCTCACCGCCCGCCAGAACCGGCGCGGTGCCCGTCCGGCCCCTGGCCCACCGGATCGTCCCCGTGTCCGGATCGAGCGCCACGGTCACGCGGTTTCGAGCCGATCCGCCCGGCACGGAGGCGTGGGAGGGGAGGTCGAGGGCTCCTCGATAGAACACCGCGTCGACCCAGACGCCACCGCTGTCGACCACCGCCGAGTCCATGCAGGAGAACGCGCATGGGGGGTGCTCGCACCGCGGCGGCCGGTTCGGCGCTCGCCACGACCAGCGGACTCGGCCGAAGGAGTCGACGCGGGCCACCGCCGCCTGCGTCACGTCGTCGACGCGGGCGGTTCCGAACATCAGCAAGTCCCCCGTCGGCAGCCGGCGACTGTACAGGTTGGTGTCGTGCCCATCGATGCGGAGACGCTCGACCGCGATCGCGCGGCCGCCCCTGTCCCTGCGTACGAGGAACGTCGCGGTGCCGACGGCGGTGGACTCGAACTGCTGGCCATCGACCTCGAGCTGCCGCACGTATTGCGTGTCGACAGCCCGCCCGGCCAAGCGCGACGCGCCGGTGACGCGGACGATCGAGACCGAGCCGTCCGGGAGATCGTGGTGGTCGAGGCCCCAGTGCCCCCCGCGATTCGTGTCCTCGACGACGAGGTCGGAGTCGACCCCGAGCTGTGCGTTTGCGACGGAGGCCACGGGGAGGGTCAGCATGACGCCGAAGAGCCGAAGTGCCGAAGTGATTCTCATGCTCCGCCGACGCCCCGCGCGCGTGTCGTATTCATCGCGGCCGCCAGGAACCGGGAACCACCCCGTCGCTTGGGGACGCTCTTCGTCTTGTCGTCTTTCCGTAGAGCCCAATACTGTCAGCTGGTTGCGGGAATGACGGTAAGACGATGAGCGTCCCCGCACCCGGGCCTGGGGCCGCCTGAGCGTCCACGCACCCGGCCCTGGCCGCCCCGCCCCGCATCCGGCCCTGGGGCCGAGAGCCTGCTGTCGGCGCGGAACTGGTTAGCGCTCGCGGCGTCGGTCTGCGGGCTCGTAGCTCAGCACCGCGCCGTCGCCCGCGAAGAGCATCGGGAGGCCGGCGACGAAGACGAGCAAAGCGTTCAACGCGGCGGTGGTGGTGAACAGGACGTTCCAGCCCTGTCGTGAAAAGGTCGAGTGGGTCGGCGAGAAGATGCCGAGCGCGCCCATCCCGACCGCGGACAGCAAGCCGAGCACCGTGATGAACCCGCCGCCGACGCGGACGTCGTCGTTGTAGACCCAGCGCGCCCTGAGCGTGCCCCGCCGCTCCACGTCGAGCGGTCGGAGGACCTGCTCGGAGCCGTTCATGTGCGTGACCGCGAACGAGTGGACGCCGGGGTCGATGGTCATGATGCAAGGCGCGGTGCAGATCCGACCGAAGTACTGCGCTCGCATCGTGTGAGTATCGATCGAGCCGCCTACGGGTCGAGCGGACGCCGTGGCGCTCGAGGTCTGCAGATGGAGCGTCAGGCGTTCGTCGGAGAGGAACCTGACGCGGACGCCGTCGTCCACGAGATCCACGTCCTCCCGCCGTCGACGACGTCTGCGGCGTGGTCTCCGGGGCTCCGGGCGGGCAGTCTCGGCGGAGTCCGCCCGCGGAGCGTCCGCCGCGCGGCCCGCGAATCGGATCTGGTCCGCCGGGACCCGCTCTATCTCGCCCGTCGCCAGCTGGATGACCACGCCGCGTCGCGGCCGACTCTCGATGATCGTTCCGCGCAGCATGCCGCCGTCACGCAGCAGCACCAGGTCGGGCGGCGCGGCGCGTGGGGGGCGCTCTCCCGTCGGCGCGGCGAGGCCGTCCGCGGACTGCGCCATCCCCACGGCTGGAGCGACGGCGATGAGCAACGTCAACGTGACCAACGAAGTGTACTTCACGAAGGGCGCAGGCTATCGTCGCGAGCGCGTCGGCGCAACAAGCGTTCACGGTCTCGTCTGGGAGGGGGACGCCATGTTGACTTGTTGGCTTGTTCGCGAATGAGTCAACAAGTCTCAGCACGTGACCGAGGAAGCAACGCAGCCCAGGAATTGCGGGGGACGGCAGGCGACGGGAGGCAAGTGGATCAACTCTCTAGCAGCGCGCGGCAAAGATGGTCACGAGCGTCGATTGGGGCGCCCGAAGCGCCCACGCTCCCGAGCCCTTCGCAC
>JAOYNT010053847.1:0-14006 GCA_037575995.1 Lingulaulax polyedra | reverse complement strand
GCGGCTTCGCCCTCGCCCCGCTCCTGGACGTCGCGCCGGAGCTGGCGGATCGCTACGCCTCGACCCTCGCGGCGCTGCCCGAGATGGTGGCGGACGAAGACGCCCAGCAGCCGGTCGAGGTCGCGCTCGACGTGCGCGGGGCGATCGTCGGCGGCGCGTACGTCGCTCACCCGGGGCAGCTGTCCACGGGGCGCGGCTCGGTGGCGCTCGCGCGCGCGCTCGCGCTCGCGGCGCGCGACGGCGTCGTCACCGTCGCGGTGGATCGCGAGGTGCAGCTGGACGCGGTGAGGGGGCTCGCGGCCCTGGCCTTCCGCGAAGGCGCGGGTGAGCTGCACGTCGTCGTGCGGCGCCCCGACGGTGGCGCGGGCCTGGTGCGGCTCTACGATCGACGCCCCAACCCCGGCCACGTCCACCTCACCATGCGCGTCTCGCACGACGGGGTCATCCTCGCGGACACGGGCGGCTATCGCTTCGACATCCCCGCGCGGGGTGGCGCTCAGGATGACGGCGGCGTGTCGCTGCGCCTGAGTCAGTATCGCGCCCAGGTCCCCGCGAGGCGCGTGCTCTTGATCGGAGGGCGGCACGCGCGCTGGGGAGTGGTGGCACCGCTCTGCCGCACGGCCGTGGCCCATTTCCCCGAGCTGGCCCTCGTCGACCTCTGAGCGCGCTCTCGCCCCTGCTTGGACCACGCCGCGAAACGCGCTATCAGCGAAGGGATGATTCGCGCCAAGATCCTCGGCCTCGGCTCCTACGTCCCCGACCGCGTCGTGACCAACGAGGAGCTCCCGTTCCTCGATGATCAGCACGTCCGGCAGGACGAGCTTCAGACCGAGACGAGCGACGAATGGATCCGCGCGCGCACCGGAATCCAGGAGCGACGCTACGTCCCCAACGAGGAGAACGGCGCGTGGCGCACCAGCGATCTCGGCGTCGAAGCCGCGAAGCGGGCCATCGCCGACGCCGGCCTCGAGCCGAAGGACATCGACTGCATCATCCTCGGGACGCTGTCGCCCGACTTCCACTTCCCGGGCACCGCGGTGTTCGTGCAGGACAAGCTCGGCATCGCAGGAGAGGACGGCTGCGCCTGCTACGACATCCGGCAGCAGTGCAGCGGCTTCGTGTACGGCATGGAGATGGCCGACGCGTTCATCCGCACGGGCAAGTACGAGAAGGTCCTGCTCATCGGCGCGGAGCTGCACAGCCACTCGCTCGACTACACGACGCGCGGGCGCGACATCATGGTGCTCTTCGGCGACGGCGCCGGGGCGATGGTCCTCGGCAAGACCGAGACGGAAGACGACAAGGAGGGCGTGCTCTACACGCACGCGCAGGCCGACGGCTCCGGCGCGATGAACCTCTACCTCAAGGTCTTCGACATCGGCCACAAGCCTTACGTCTTCTACGACGCCACGGCCAAGGACGACCCCGAGCACATGTACCCGCAGATGGTCGGCAAGCGCGTCTTCCTGCACGCGGTCCGCAACATGGTCGTGGCCACCAACCGCGCGCTCGAGAAGACGGGCCTGACCTGGGACGACATCGACTGGTTCGTGCCCCACCAGGCCAACCTGCGCATCAACGAGCAGGTCGTGCAGTACGCCGAGATCCCGCCCGAGAAGGCCCTCAACAGCATCATGTGGTACGGCAACACGACCGCGGCCACGGTCCCGCTGACCATCGATCACTGGCGCAAAGAGGGCAAGGTCAAGAAGGGCGACTTGATCCTCTCCACCGTCTTCGGCAGCGGCTTCACCTGGGGCGCGACGGTCTTCAGGCTGTAGCAGCGAGCCGCAGGGCTCAGGGCCCGCAGCCGGAGGGCGTGCAGACCAGCGGGCTGGTGCACGCGGAGTCGTCGGGGAGGTTCCGGCACACGTCCGTCGTCTCGTCGCAGATGTCGGTCGTGCACATGACCGCGTCGTCGCAGTCGGGCGCGGTGCCCGGCATGCAGCCGCCCGCCACGCACGTCTCGGCGCCGTTGCAGAAGAGGCCGTCGTCGCAGTCCCCGTCCCCCGCGCACTCCGGCACGCAGCCCATCGTCGCGTTGCAGGTCTCGCTCGCGCCGCACGCCGTGTCGTCCGGCACGTTCCGGCAGACGTCCGCCGTCTCGTCGCAGAGTTCCGTCGTGCACATCACCGCGTCGCCGCAGCTCGGCGCCGTGCCCGGCATGCACCCGCCCGACACGCACGTCTCCGCGCCGTTGCAGAACTGGCCGTCGTCGCAGTCCCCGTCCCCCGCGCACTCGGGCACGCAGCCCATCGTCGCGCTGCACGTCTCGCTCGCCCCGCACGCGGCGTCGTCCGGCACGTTCCGGCAGACGTCCGCCGTCTCGTCGCACAGGTCCGTCGTGCACGTCACCGCGTCGCCGCAGCTCGGCGCCGCGCCCGGGGCGCACGCGCCGGCGACGCACGCCTCGGCGCCGTTGCAGAACTGACCGTCGTCACAGTCCGCGTCGACCGTACACTCGGGCACGCAGCTCATGACCGCGTCGCAGGTCTCGTTCGACGCGCAGCGCGAGTCGTCCACCAGGTTGGCGCAGCGCTCGGCCACCTCGTCGCAGAAGTCCACGGTGCACGCCACCGCGTCGCCGCAGCTCGGCGCCATGCCACCGACGCAGCGGCCGGCGCTGCAGGTCTCGACCCCGTTGCAGAAGAAGCCGTCGTCGCAGTCGGCCGCGCTCGTGCAATCTCCGACGAACGTGCAGCCGCTGGGCGGGATGCACTGGCGGTCGAGCGGGCAGAGGGAGTCGTCCGCGACGTGCACGCAGGCGTCGGCCACGTCGTCGCAGGCGTCCACCGTGCACGCCACGCCGTCGCCGCAGTCGGGCGGCGTCCCCGCGGCGCAGCGCCCGTCGACGCAGCGCTCCGCGCCGTCGCAGAAGTTGCCGTCGTCGCAGTCCGCGTCGCCCACGCAGAGGGTCGGGGGCACGCAGCCTCCCGTCGGATCGCACACGAAGTCCCCCGCGCACTCTCGCGCGTCGGGCGTGTTCACGCAGCCGCCCAGCGCCTCCGAGCACGCGTCGATCGTGCACGTCGTGGCGTCGTCGCACTCGGGCGGCGCGCCGGGCACGCAGCGATCGTCGGCGCAGCGCTCGGGGCCGTTGCAGACGAAGCCGTCGTCGCACTCCGCGTCCGACGCGCAGGGCTCCATGGGCACGCAGCCCATCGAGGGCGAGCAGAGCTCATCGGCGCCACACTCGGCGTGGTCCGGCAGGCGCAAGCACTCGTCGGCCGCCTCGTCACAGACCTCGACCGTGCACGCGAAATCATCGTTGCAACGCGGCGGGCTGCCCGAGATGCACGTGCCGCCCGAGCAGATCTCGAAGCCGTTGCAGAAGAAGCCGTCGTCGCACTCGCGGTCGGCGCTGCAGGCCGGTGGCTGGGTGTCACCGTCCATGCCCACGACACCGGCGTCGGTGGGCCCGAGGCCGCTCCGCTGAAGCGAGCAGCCGGCGGGGAGGAGCGAGAGGAGCGAGAGCCCCAGGATGAAACAAGAAAAGCGTCTCATGAAGCAGAGGGAGTCAGCATAACGCGCCCGCCCCATGCGCGCGACGAAACCGGCGCGATCGAGGGCGTCACCCCGACGGGAGCGCGCGGGCCGGGACCCCGCCCACCCTCGCCCCGGGAGGCACGTCGCGCGTCACGACCGCGCCCATCGCGATCACCGCGCCGTCGCCGACACGGACGCCGTCGGTGATCCCCGCGTTGGCGCCGATCCACACGTTCGCCCCGATGTGGATGCCGCGAGAGCGAGTGGGCTGCTCCGAGATGGGGGCCCCGGGCTCGGTGCCGTGATCCCAGGCGAAGATCGTCGCGCCCGTCGCGATGCGGGTCCCCGCCCCCACGTGAATGCCGCCCCGCCCGCCGTCGAGGGTCGCCCGGACGTTCACGCTCGCGCCCGGGCCCAGCGAGATCGGTCCGTGCAGGAAGGCGTCCGCGGCCACGCTCGCGCCCGCGGCCAGGCGGATGGGCCGCGTGGGCTCCGCGAAGACGCGGGCCTCCGGCGCGACGAAGCACCCCGGGTCCAGCTCGACGTCTTCCAGCGCGCTCAGCGCCGCGTGCACCTCGGCCTGCCACGGCTCGGCCCAGGCGCGGATGGACGGCTTCGCGCGGAAGTAGAGCCAGGGCATGTGGCTCATGCGCCGCTTCTGCTGCGCGCGGAGGGTCTGCTCGTCAGCCATGGCGGGACATAGCAGCCCGCGACTCGCAGCCCGAGCCAGATCCGCGAGCAATGGGAGCCCCGAGACGCCCGACGGGCCTTCTCCCGCAGCAGTGTCCGGCAAAGATGACTGCGCGCGCATCGCGCGCATCTTCGCCGGACCCTGCTAGGTTCCGGCGCAGATGCGCGCGACACGCAGTGTGGTGGTCGGCGGAGGCATCGCGGGGCTCGCGGTGGCCTGGGCGCTGGCCAAGCGAGGCCGGGACGTGACGTTGCTGGAGGCCGAGCCAGCGCTCGGGACGCACAGCTCCGCGCGGAACGCGCAGATCTGGCTGCCGGTCGACGACGACGAGACCACCGGGCCGCTCGCCCTCCGGAGCGCCGAGGCGCTGACCTCGCTCCTGGGCGCCGAGACGGAGTGGCTGGTGCGCGACGGCGCCCTGGTGCTCGCGCCGGACGCGGCGAGCGCGGAGACGGTGCGGCGCGGCGCGGAGAAGGGCGGCGTGAAGGCGCGCACCGTCGACTTCCACGTCGTAGCGCGCGAGAGCCCCGTCGTGACCGAGCGGGTCGGCGTGCCGCTCTGGATCGAGGGCGCCGGCATCTTCGACCCGCACGCGATGGTCGGCGCGCTGGCGAAGGCCGCCAAGGCCCACGGCGTGAAGATCCGCCTCGGCGCCCGGGCGCAGGCCGTGGAGTCGGACGCCGTGCGGCTCGAGGGCGGCGAGCGCGTGCCCTACGACGAAGTCGTGAACGCGGCCGGCGCGTGGGCCGGGGAGCTCGGGCGGGCGCGAGGCGCGCACGTGCCGCTCGTCCCGCTCAGGCGGCACCTCGTCCTGCTGGACGCCGACCCGCGCGCCGCGGGCACGACGGTGTGGCGCTTCGGCGACGCGCAGGTCTACTGGCGGCCCGAGTCCGGCGGCGTGCTCGCGAGCCCCTGCGACGAGGCCCCCGTCACCGCGTCGCTGCCGCCGGCCGACCCCGGCGCGCTCGAGGCGCTGGCCGAGGCGCTGGAGCCCGTGGCGCCCTCCCTGGTCGACGCGCCCGTCCGCACGAAGTGGGCTTGCCTGCGCACCTACGCCCACGATCGTGAGCTCGTCCTCGGCCCGGATCCGCGCGCTCCCGGGCTCAGCTGGATGGCCGGCTTCGGCGGGCGCGGGATGACGGTCGCGGTCGCCGCGGGCGAGCTCTGCGCGAAGCTGATGGACGGCGAAGACGCCCCGATCCAGGCGCTCGTGAGACCGGATCGGCCCCAGCCAGAGGCCCTCGCCGACCACACGGGCTGAAAGCGGGTTTCTTCGCGACGGGCTGCTACAGTCCCGCCGATGACGAAGGAAGACGACGAGAAGCGTTCCGAAGAAGAGGCCTCGGAAGAGGACGAGCCGGAGACGGCATCGGCCGAAGAAGAGACCGACGCGGACGAGACCGAGGGCGCCGACGACGCGGGCGACGACGACTCGAGCGACGACGACGACGACGCCAGCGATGGCAACTCGGGCGACGACGACGCGGACGACGACGACGCCAGCGATGGCGACTCGGGCGACGACGACTCGGGCGAGCCCGCCGCTTCCGCGAAGGAAGACGACGCGTCGGCGAAGAAGAAGACCGCCAAGAAGTCGACGACGAAGAAGTCGTCCAAGGCCAGCGCCGGCGGCTCCAAGAAGAAGAAGCGGAAGAAGACCGCGGGCGAGCCGAAGAAGAAGACCGCCAAGCCGGTGCAGCCCGCGCGCAAGGAGCCGGAAGAGAACTCGACCCCGATGATCATCGGCGCGGTGATCGTGGCCGCGGTCGCGGTCGTCGGCCTCTGGTGGTGGAACAACCGAGACGCGGGTGCCGAGGAGCTCACGACGCTCGACACCGAAGAGGCGACCGAGGAGACCCCGACCGCCGCCGCCGACCCGGCCTCTCCGTCCAACCCGTTCGGCCTCCCGCAGCGCGAAGAGCCGGCCGGCATCCCCGCGCCGCCCGACGTCGCCGCGCCGCCCGAGAACGCGCAGCGCACCGAGTCCGGCCTCGCCTCGCGCGTGCTGGAGGCGGGTGACGGCGCCGAGCACCCCACCGCGAACGCGCGCGTGACCGTGCACTACACCGGCTGGACCACCGACGGCGAGATGTTCGACTCGTCGCAGCGCCGCGGCCGCCCGGCCACCTTCCCGCTCAACGGCGTCATCCCCGGCTGGACGGAGGGCGTGCAGCTCATGGTCACCGGCGAGAAGCGGCGCTTCTGGATCCCGGAGAACCTCGCGTACGCCGGCCGCCCGGGCGCGCCGCAGGGCATGCTCGTGTTCGACGTGGAGCTGCTCGAGTTCGAGGAGCTGCCGCCGCCGCCGGAGGCGCCCTCCGACGTGGCCGCGCCGCCCGCGAACGCGCAGCGCACCGAGTCGGGCCTCGCCTCGCGCGTGCTCGAGCGCGGGACCGGCAGCGAGCACCCCGAGGCCACCAACGTCGTGCGCGTGCACTACACCGGCTGGACCACCGACGGGGAGATGTTCGACTCCTCCGTCACCCGCGGCGAGCCCGTCACCTTCCCCCTCAACCGCGTGATCCCCGGCTGGACCGAGGGCGTGCAGCTGATGGTGGTGGGCGAGAAGCGTCGCCTCTGGATCCCCGAGGACCTCGCCTACCAGGGCCGCCCGGGCGCCCCGGCCGGCATGCTCGTCTTCGACGTGGAGCTGCTCGAGATCCTGGAGGCGCCCCCGGGCATGCCCGGCATGCCGCCCGGCCATCCCGGTGGGGGTGGCGGCTCGCCGCACTGAGAGACCGCGCTTTCGCTCGAACGGCCGACCTGGCATTCGCCGGGTCGGCCGTTTTCACGTGCTTCAGAGGACGCCAGCGGCTTCAGGCCATGCCGGCCGCGAACCGCAGCGCCGCGTCCTCGGACTGCGTCGCCCAGGTCGTGCGCGCGCCTTCGTCGCGGCTCAGGCGGTTGACCTGGAGCATGCCCGTCGCGCTGTTCACGAGCAGCGCCACGCGCTTGAAGTGGTTGACCGAGCCGCGCAGCTTGCGCATCGCGCCCTCGAACTCGGGATCGTTGCGCGACGGCGCCTGGCGCATGTCGACCACGATGCCCCACTCGGTGTGCTCGGGGCGCATCGACTGGATGACCATCTCGTTCTGCTCGACGAGATCGTGGATCGTCTCCACGGGCGCGGCGCTGCGCCTGAGGAGGACGACCTTTCGGTCGAGGTCTTCGACCATGTGCCAGAGGGAAGTCGAGACGACGGACTTCAGCATGACCTGTGACGAGCTGGGGCGGGGTGGAGGGATCGTAGCAGGCAGTAGCCCCGATTTTGTCAGGCGCCACCTGACAGTCCGGTGATACTCCTCGATGAGGACGATCACCGAATCGAGGACGGAGATCAGGGTCTCGCCCGCGTCGTCCAGCGTCCGCGCCGTGTGCCGCTCGAACGCGCGCAGGGCCTCGGTGAGGGTCGACTTCAGGTCGCGGAGGAGGCCGCGGTCCAGCTCCTCGAGCGCGAGCACCGCCTGCTCCAGCCCCTCCCAGGCCGCCTCGCCAGGGGGCACGCTGTCCTCGATCAGGGCCTCGAGGCGCTCGTGCAGCTCGTGCGGGGCGGCGTCCCCGAGCCGCGCGTTCTCGGAGTCCCGCACCGCGTCGAGGCGCAGCTGGAGCGCCGAGGCCTGCCGCGGGTCTCCCAGGAGGCCACAGGTCATGAGCTGGACGTCCGAGAGCGCGGGCCCCGAGAGCGGATCGAGGTACGCGTGCAGGAAACGCTGGTGCGTCTCGATCGCGCGCTGCCAGCGATAGGGAGAGCGAGGCTCGAGCGGCTCGTCGCGCGTGGTCCGCCCGAGCTGCAGGGAGTGGTCGGCCACGAGCGCGTTCTGCATCTCCACCACGAGGTAGGTGAGCTTCACCCAGGCGCGGTGCAGCGCCGCGAGGGCCACCGTCTGGGCGACGCCGTCGTACTCGACCGTGCCGCGCACGCCCTCGAAGTCGAGCGCGCGCAGCTTCCCGATCTCGAACATGCCGCGCATCGCGTCGACCTCGGTGCGCCCCTCGTGGACCCGCATGTAACCCTGCGTGGCGTCCATGCCCGTGTAGCCGCGGAGCACCGAGCGGCCCCCGGGGTGCAGCTCCAGCAACTCCGTCACGTCGTAGACGCTGCCGTCGATCACCATCCAGTAGCCGTGCTCGGTGTCGTTGTGCTCGACGACCTGGGAGACATCGAGGGGGGTGCGGTCCCGGGCCCAGCTGCGGTTGTCGGTGAAGACCTCGAAGAGGTAGCGCCCCTCGGCGGCCAGCTTCTGCAGCGTGCGCTCCGCCGCCGCGCGGCGAGTGGCGTCGTCACCGCGCTCGGCCTGCATCAGCAGGCGCTTGAGCGACGCGTGCGCCGAGCGCGCGAAGCGGGCGTGCCCGCAGACGTAGACCTGCGCGGGCGGCGAGGTGGTCGTCCCGCGCAGCAGCCGGAGCAGGTCCCCACCGATGCGGTCGTCGAGCACCAGCTCGTCCACGCGGCGCTTCTCCCCGGGCCGCACGGTGATGCGCTGCACGCCCTGCAGCGCCTGGACCTTGCGGACCTCCGCGTCGTCCCGCGAGAAGGCCACCTCGAGGCGGAGCTTCCCCTCACGCACGAGCTGCTGCAGCTCCGTCCGGTAGTGCAGGTGCTCGCGCGTCCGGACGCCGAGGAGGAGCCAGGTCGGCCCCGCGTTCGGCTGCCGCGCCCGCTCCAGAATGAACGACCGGAACGGCGAGATGCCCGTGCCGCCCGCGAGCAGGATGACCGGCGTCGACGGATCGGCGGGCAGCGCGAAGCGCGGCGGGTGGTGCACCGCGATCGAGACCGGCTCCTCGCGGCCGGCCACGCGCGCGAGGAAGCTCGAGGCGGTGCCGAGCCGACGCTTGCCCTCGTCGTCGTAGCGGATCTTGCCGACCGTGAGGTGCACCTCGCTCGCCGCGGTGGCGTCGGGCTCGTCCATCACCGACGCGATCGAGTAGGCGCGGAACATCTCCGGCGGCACGACGCGCGCGATGTGCTCGGTGGAGGTCAGCGGCGCCTCGACGAGCCGACGCGGATCCCAGCCTTCGGCGCGCAGCATGTCGAGCAGGTCCCAGAGCTCCCAGCGCTCGGTCGTCTGCTCGCGGATCGCGTCGAAGAGGAGCTCACTCTGGGTCACGGCGTGGAGCGCCTCCGCCATGCGGGGCTCGACCGGTCGCAGCCGCCCATAGCGGAGCAGCTCGCGCAGGGTGAGGCTCTCGGGCCGCTCGCGCCCGGGTCGAAACGAGACCGCGTCTCTCCACTCGTCGGTCAGCGCGATCGTCTCGTCCCCCGAGCTCGACAGCGCCTTCAGGGTGCGCTCGATGAGCTCGGGATCGCTCTCGGGCAGCACGTAGCAGCGGTCGCCCGGCTCGTAGCGCACCCCCGCGCCCCTCACGTCGAGCACGACGTGCTGCACCCGCTCGGTCCCGCGCTCGGTGGTCTTGCGCGCCTCGAGAACTCGCGCCGGGTGAGCGCCGTGCGGGAAGCTCGCCATGCGCTCCTTGCGCGCGTACTCCAGCTCGGAGTCGACCTGGTCCCAGGTGCGGTCCGAGAACACGCCCGAGAAGCCCCCGATGGTGACGCTGCGGCCCACCTTGAACGCCAGCTCGAGGTACCCGTAGACCTTCATCCGGTGTCGACCCAGGAAGCCTTGCTGCCCGGCGTAGACCTGGATCGCGTCCTTGAGCAGGCCCGACAGCCAGGGCTTGTCGACGCGGGAGACGTAGTCGGTGATCGAGACCTCCCCCGTGGCGGCGATGATCTCCTGCCAGTACTTGGGGTAGCCGCTCCGGAGCGCCTTGATCTCCTTGCCGAGGAACGTGGCGTGCCCGCGCCGCCCGAAGAAGGTGTCGAGCAGGTTGAAGATCGGAGACGAGGTCCCGCTCGGGCCCTGCACGCCCTCCACGAAGGGCACCGCGAACGGCGCGACCGTCTTCGCCCACACCACCGGGTCGACGTGGTGCGGGCCGTGCGGGTTCGGGTTGATCTTGAGCAGCGAGTCCCGGACCACCCGCTCGAGGGCCTCCATGATGAGGTGGAGCTCCGTCTCGAGCCCGTCCGGATCGTCGCGCGCCACCGACTCCTGCGCGCGGACGACGGCGCCGATCACGGGGCTGCACCGGCTGAGGATCTCGAACTGGGTCAGGTAGAAGACCCGCTCCTCCTGGTTGTCCACGGTCGGGAACGCCAACTGCATGTTCTCGACCCGCCGGGGATCATCCGCGTTCGGATCGCGCAGCCGCCAGTTGTAGACGATCAGGTCGATGTAGCTGAGGACCTCCTGCGGGCGATGCAGGCGTCGGCGGACCTCGGCCCACGGCTCGCTGAGGCTGGGCGGCAGGCGCTCGGGCGGCTGCGTCTCGACGTACCAGTAGGCGTGCGCGAGCATCCCCAGCACGGCGCCAGCCCGGAGCAGGTGGGCGTCGTCGAGGTGGTCGGGGTCGGCGGGCAAGACCTCCATGCGGTCGATCCGGCGCCGGAGGCCCAGCGTGCGGTAGAGCCCGGTGAGGTCGGCCATCGCCGCGTCCCAGGCGGCGTGGCTCGACGGCAACCCGAGCCGCGGCGGCTCGATCGGGGCGAAGCCGTGGACCTCCGAGAGGAAGCCGAGGTTCTCGTGGCCCAGCCGGCGGTTCGTCTGCTCCGCGTCGGTGAGCACGCGGCGTGAGGGGACGAGGATCTCGCCGTGTCGCTCGTGGGCCTTCGAGGGGTCGAAGGTGTGGGCCGCCCGGGCGGCGGACGCGATCCGCTCGGCGCGGCCGGTCTTGCGGGGCCCGTACTGCAGACGACCGACGTACCGATAGACCCGCTCGAACTCGTGAAGGTACCCGTCGAGGTAACCGCGCTGCTCGTCGGTCAGCTTGCCTTCGCTGATCTCCGCGAGCGTCTCCGAGCCGTCGCTCGTGTCCATCCGCTTGAGGAAGAACAGCGTCGCGTCGCGCCCCGCGAAGAGCCGCTCGAGGTACGCGTGCTCTGGCGGCGCCTTGGACATGTCGAAGACCGCGCCCGCCAGCGCGACGTGGGAGCTGCGGCTCGCCAGCTGCTCGGGGGTGAGCAGCTCCCCCTCCACCGGGTGCTCGAACGGAGGCGGCTCGGGGCGCTGGACCACCGGCAGATCACGGAGCCATTCCACGTAGTCGTCGCGGAGCCCCGCGTCCCTCGCCCCCTGGACGAGGATGTTGCGGTAGCGCAGCGAGGGGTGCCCCTCGGGCACGACGCGCGCGGGCAGCCCCACGTAGACGTACGCGACGCGTCGCTCCCCGTCGTAGGTCTCGACCTCGAGCTCGCGCCGAGCGTACGCGACGTCGACCGCCTCGAGCTCGTCGAGCACGGGCAGGTATCGATCGTCGCACGCGTACAGGACGCCGTGCACCGCACGTCCCTCATCGGGGACGATGTTGCCGGTGCAACCTTCGATCGCGAAGAAGTTCGGGACGGTGAACGCGAGGCGCCAGTCGCGCAGGATCGCGGGCTCGGCCCGGTCGGATTCGACGCCCTTCGCCGCGAGGCTCGTGGCGCTCATGTTCGAGCCGTATCCGAAGTAGTGGAACAACTGGCTTCCCCTCGACCCGCGAAACCCCACCGCCAGCGGCCCCGGTTCTCGTCTGGGGAGAAGCGTACACCCACCGGGGGTCCCGGCAACGCAAACGCGGATCTCGCGACTCCCTACCGTCTCGTCCGCCACGCCTGTTAGGATGCGGCATGGCTGCGTCAATCCCGGAAGAGCACAGGCGGGGGCGCTACCTGCTGAGCCAGCGCCTCGGCGTGGGCGACGTCGCCGAGGTGTACCTGGCGCAGCTCGAAGGGGAAGGCGGGTTTCGTCGGGACATCGTGCTCAAGTGTTTGCGCCCCGAGCTCGGCCGGGAGCCCGAGCGCGTCCGTCTCTTCCTGGAAGAGGCAAACCTCGTCGCGCAGCTCCGGCATCCCAACATCGTGCAGGCGCTCGACCTGTCCCGTGATGGTGCCGATTACTTCATGGCGCTCGAGCTGGTCGACGGCCCCTCGCTCGCCAACTTGATCGGCTACACGCGCGGCGTGGGCACGCGCATCCCGGTCGAGATGGGCGCGCACGTGATCGCGGAGGCGGCACGCGGACTGCACTACGCGCACGAAGCGCAGGGCGCAGAGGGCCAGGGCGTGGTCCACCGCGACGTGCGGCCGGGCAACATCCTCATCTCCCAGCTCGGGGAGGTGAAGGTCGCGGACTTCAGCGCCGCGCTGTCGTCTTCGTCGCGGTGGGCCGCGCGCAGCCGCATGCGAGGCAGCGGCTACGTCGCGCCGGAGCAGACCGCGGGCGGAGAGCTCGATCGTCGCGCGGACATCTACGCGCTCGGCGTCGTGCTCTGGGAGATCGGGACGGGTCGGCCCCTCGTGTCCAACGAGGCGGGACCCGAGGGCCCCATCGACATCCCGCCCCCCTCCGAGCTCGACGAGCGGCTCGACTTCCGCTTCGACGCCATCGTCGCCCGCGCGACCGCGCCCGACCCGCGAGACCGCTACGCGACCGCGCACGAGCTGGCGGACGCGCTGCGGGACTGGCTGAGCGCGTTCGGTCGACCCACCGGCCGCGAGGAGCTGGCCGACTGGATGACCACCGCCTGTCCGGACCTCGGCCCGGGCGGCCTGACGCCGCTGGAGGCGACGACCGACTCCGGCGTCTTCCCGACGCCCACCGAGACCGTCGCCCCGCCGCCCCCGGATCCCGATCTCCCGGAGACCGAAGACGCGCTGCTCGGCCGGGACGAGGAGCTGCGGGCCATGGACGGCGCGATCGTGCGCGGGCGCCGCGTGCTGTGTCTCTCCGGGCGGGGCGGCGTGGGCAAGACGCGCGCCGCGGTCACCTGGGCCGCGCAGGTGCGCGACACGACGGGCGCGCGCGCCGTCTTCTGCGACGCCCAGCAGGCGAGGACCGCGGAGGACGCCGCGCACCTCGTCATCGCCAAGCTCGCGCCGTCGAGCGTGCAGCCGCGGGGCTCGCGGGATCCCGTTCAAGACGCGGGCGAGCTGCTGGCGAGCGCCGGCCCGTCGGTGGTGGTCTTCGACCAGCTCGATCAGCTGCTCGAGGAGGCCGGGGGGCTGTTCACGCCCTGGCTCGAGCGCGCCCCGGAGGCCATCTTCGTGATCACGTCGCGCGAGCCGCCGAAGCTCGCGCAGGCCGAGCAGATCGCGCTCGAGCCGCTCGCCGGCTCCTACGGGGACGAGCTCCGGGGCCCCGCGGCGGACCTGTTCTTCGCGCGGCTCGAAGAGGTGGGCGGCGAGGAGGCGGTCCAGCGCTGGCGCGACCCCGAGCGCCTGCGGGAGGTCGAGCGCGTGCTCCGTCGCCTCGATGGGCTGCCGCTCGCCATCGTCGTGACCGCGGCCCGCGCCGCGAACGAGACGCCCTCGGGCATGGCGGCCGAGCTCCGCCCCTCCTCCCCCGGGGTCGTCGAGGACGTCACCGAGGCGGCGCTCCGCGACGCGTGGAACGACTGCAACGGCGAGGAGCGGAGCGCCCTCCTCCAGTGCTCGGTGTTCCACGGCTCGTTCACCGGCATCTCGGCCACCGCGGTCCTGCGCGTCGAGTCCGCCCCGAAGGCGCTCGCGGCGCTGGTCGACAAGTCACTCCTCTTGCAAGAGGGCGGGCGCTTCCGGCTTCACCAGAGCGTGCGGGATCTCTGCGCGAGCGTGACGGACCCCGTGCTCGTGGAGGCCGCGCGCGAGCGGCACGCGGCGTACTTCCTCGACGCGGGCGAGGGCCTGCTGAGCAGCCTGCGCGGGCCCGGCGCGGGGCGCGCGTTCGCCTTGCTCGGGACCGCCGAGGCCGAGCTGCGCGGCATCCATGGGCTCGCCGTGGCCCAGCGCGACGGCGACCGCGCGATG
>JAOYNT010052749.1:0-14064 GCA_037575995.1 Lingulaulax polyedra | reverse complement strand
TATCGGAGCGGGCGGGTCTTCCTCACCAACAGCGCGCTGGGTGCGCGTCCGCTGAGCGGCACCTATTATGTCGATCGGCTGGACGATTTCTTCAGCCAGGCCGAACTGGCGCTGGGCGTGAATGTCGCGCGCTATCCGGGGAACATCGTCGTTCTCAGCTGAGGCGCGCGTCGTCCCGTGAGTCATTGAACTGCAACAAAAAACTTCTGCCAAAAGGCCTGGGCCCGGGTGTCCCTTCTATTGAGGATCACCAGAGGAACGCGCCCGATGCTTTCTAGTGGAGCTGCGCATGCAGAGCGCCGGCAGGACTGCATGGATGCCGGTGCGGATGTCGGTCCTGCCGGGTCGGGCGGGCTCGCGAAGGTGGAGCCCGGGCTCGCGCCGCTCGGCCATTGTGGGTCCGCGCTCGATCTACGCAACTGGCTGCTGAAATATGCGCGCAACCTTGGCTTCTACGGCGCGCGCTACATCCAGCTCGGCCGGCCTTGCTGGGGCCTGGAGGAAAGCGAACCGGGCTGCGCCATTCGCTATCTGTCGACGTCGAGCCAGGCGGATCGCGAGGATGAGCATTGGATCGCGAGCGATCCGGCGATCGGGCGGATCCGCGGCGCCTATGCGCCCTTCTCCTGGTCGACGCGGGGCGGCGTCGCGGGGGGTCTCTCGAAAGTTGGTCGTGGGGTGCCTCGTTGTTCTTTGTTGTTGTTGTTGTTTTTTTTTTTTTTGGGGGGGGGTGCTTGGGTGGCGCATCTCACGCATCTCATCCATCCCATCATGGCGCATCTCACGCATCTTATCCATCCCATCATCCCACACCGCAGCCGCGCGGCTCCGCTCCACCAAGCGCAGGCAACGCCCACGGCCTCGTGCCGCCAGCGCCCACGGCCTCGTGCCGCCACAGCCGTGCCATGCCGCGGCCTCGCGCCGCATCCCCCGCATCCCCTCGCGGCCGGCTGCTCCAGCAGGACCCGCGCATCAAGCTGGCCTTGGAGGACCCTCCGCGGAGCGGGGCCGTTCAGTCTGCGGGTTGCGGGTTTAAGGACCGGGGTTTAGGGTTACCCTAAACCCCGGACCTCAATCAGGGTTTAGGGCATAGGGTTTCCGGTTTCGGATTCGGGGGTGGGGTTTACGGGTGCGGGGTTCAGGGTTTAGGGTACGCCCCCCGCGCGCGCCTCCCGCAGGAGGGCGGCGACATCGAGTCCAGCAGCGACTACCTCTCGAACGTGGGCTTCCTCCGTTCAGGCCGGCCGCGGCGGCGGCAGCATTGTCACACACGTCGTTTCGCACGATTCTGCTTTCATAAGATTTCTCATGTTGCTGGCACGGTTCTGCGCTTGCGCCGCTTTCACGACCAGACCGTGCGCTTGCCACTCGCCGCTTTCCCCGCTTCTTTTTCGCGACCAGACTGTGCGCTTGCCGCTCGCCGCTTTCACGACTGTGCACTTGCCGCTCGCCGCTTTCACGCTCGCCGCTTTCACGACCAGATTGTTGCACTTGCCGCTCGCCGCTTTCCCCGCCGCCTTCGCGACCAGACTGCTGTGCTCGCCACTCGCCTGTGCGCTTGCGCTTGTCCCTCCTGTCCCTCCAGGTGCAGCACGCAAGTTGATAGCGAGCAGCGAGCTCGCCATGCACACCATGCAGGCTCAAGGTGGCATGCGGCCGCCCCACAACTCCGGGCCGCCTGCGCTCGCCATGCGTTGCCTGGTGCCACGCGCGGCCCCCGCGCCGTTGACAGCCTAGCGCCGCCGCGGCCTCGTGCCCGGCCTCGTGCCACCAACGGCCTCGTGCCGCCAACGGCCTCGTGCCGCCAACGGCCTCGTGCCGCCAACGGCGTCGCGCCGCCAACGGCCTGGCACCTCTGGCGGCCTCCTCCTAGCGGCCGTGCCATATGCAAGTGCCAGAGGCACTGCGGTTGCGCGGCGAGGAGCGGTATCGGCGCCTTCTGGAGGGCGAGGGCGGCGCGATTGATGCTGGCTCCTATGGCCGCGTGTATGTGGCCATCGATTTGGCCACCCAACGGGAAGTGGCTTTGAAGCGGCAGCCCTTGCCTTCCGCGAGCGCTGCCCGCGAGTTCACTACATTTCGGGCCCTCGCGCAGTACCCGCACCCCAACGTCATCGCGATGCTGGACTCCTTCATTCACACGATTAACGGCCAGGACTTTCTGTACATGGCACAGGAGCTGTGTGACACGTCCCTGTGGTATTTGTTCGAGACGCCCCGCGTGAGGCACGGGCGCCTTGAAACTGCTGAGGTCTTGCGCCTCGTGCGCGGAGCGGCGGCCGGCCTCGCACATCTCCATGGGCTGGGCATCATCCATGGGGACATCACCCTGAAGAATCTGCTGCTGAGCCGCGGGGCCCTCAAGATCGCGGACCTGGGCACTGCTCACACGGCGCACGGGTTCATCGTCCCGCCAGGCTGGGGCGGCATTACGACGGCCTACGCGCGCCCTCCTGAGCTGTTTCTCCGCGTGTCCGAGTCCACTTGCTCGGTCGACGTCTGGTCCTTGGGTGTCATTTGCCTGTGCTTGGCCACGGGCACGTGCCCATGGCTCCGGGACGCAAATGATGGGGCCGTTCTCTTGCATGTTCTTCGGTGGGCGGGTCCCGTCGTTGAGGGGACTTGCCCCGCCCTCTGTGCGGCACCTGGTTGGGCCAAGGTGCGGGCGCTCCCGGGGGTCACGGCCTCATCCCGCGGAGATGCGGGCAGCCTTGCGGAACGAGCGCGGCACCTCCCTACCGCGGGGCCCCGGCCGCAAGGCGACCTCGCCATTGAAGCGGTGGCGCGGCTGCTGCTACTGGAGCCGAGCGCCCGGCCCACGGCAGAGGCTGCCTCCCTTACTTTCCTCGCGGCACCCTCGCAGCCACCGCCGCCAGCACCGCTGCCGCCCCTGGAGCTGCCGGCCGAGGCTGCCAGCAGCGGAGACGGCCTTGAGCAGCACGCGCAGGCGCCCGAGGACCACACGGCCTCGAGCCAAGACCGCACGGCCTCGATCCACGACCACACGGCCTCGAGCCGCGCTCCCTGCCAGTGCTCCGGCAACTGCTTCCCCAGGTCCGTGTGCCGGGTGAACTTGAATGCGCGGCGGTACCGGGAGGTTCCGCGCTTGTGCCCCGGCGATGCCGCCCCTGGCGCTGCTCTGTGCGCTTGGTGCAAGTGCGGCGCGGACGGCTGCCCTAAGCCGCACCTGTGCGGGCGCAGGTGGTGCACGAAGCACGAGCGAGACCGCCGGACACGGGCCAATTCCTATGCCACCCCCTTTGGCGTGGAAAAGTATGACCAACAATGGCCTGACATCATCAAAGTGACGGTGTTTCTCCACCCTGTCTACCCGCTCCTGCGCCCCGATGATGTCAACGCGTTCCTGGAGTTGCAGCCCGTGGTGGGGGCCCGGGGGGGAGGGGCCATCAGCGCGGTGCAGCTCCTGTACCTCTTCCTGGCCCATGCGATGAAATGGCCCCTGTCGGTGCGCCATTGGCACCGCCTCCTCACGGCCTCGTCGCCGCAGACAGCCCGCGACCTCATCGCCGCGCTCCGGGCCACGATCAAATGGTCCTCCGGGCGGCGGTGGCCCACCATGTTCTCCCGCATGAACCACGGCTTGGCGAGCGCCCAGACCGGCATCGCCATCCACGGCACATGCCTGGGCTTGCTGGGCCCGCCGCGTGCGGGCCACGACATTTGCCAGTTGGGGCCCACTGGCAAGGAGTACGGGCTCGTCCCGGAAGGCTCCCCGGAGGAGCAGCTGGCCATCCGCATCATTGAGGCTTACCTTGCCTGCGCGCGGGAGCAGGACCCGCCATAGGGAGAGAGAGACCAGTAGCGCGGCCTGCGGCCCCCGGTCTCGCGGTTCTTTCGGACAGTCCCCGATCGGGCGGTTCCCGGGCAGGGGCGCGCAGGGATCGGAATCCGCATGCGCAGTTCCCGTCCCGCCCCCTCGCGCCAGGATTGGAGCTGGCCCGCTTGCGCAGAGGACGTCCCTGCCTTTGCCGACCGCATCGTCACGTTGGCCAAACAGTTGAGAAGCATCCGCGTTTCGGGCCACGGCTTCGCAGGCGGAGGCGAGGAGCACCATTACCATGTAAAGTGTTGGTGCAGGCTGGTGCTGCTCATGGTGGAGGCGATGATCCCGGACGCCTTTACCCACATCACCGTCGGTCGCATCCTGGACTGGACACCCGACCAGAATGAGCACCTGGCCCCGTTGGCGAAACTCTCTGGCGCAGAGTGCGCCCGCAAGCTCGGCATTCCCATCCTCATGCTGGGGTGCTGGGCATGCCTCACGGCCTCACGGCCGCCCCTGTCCCCGGATGACGTGAAGCAGCTCCTCGCCCTGCCGTTCCACGCCATCATGGAGCCAGCCCTGGCATACAGGAGGGACCAAGCGGCGGAGACCGAGGAGACCGAGGACCCAGGTTTCCCGCCCGGGCCGCGCCATGTGATCAAGGCAGCCCTTGCCGGCGGCGACGGGCACACTACGGCGAAGGCCCCCATGGCCTCGAGCCGCGCAGCCATGAAGGCACCCACGGCCTCGAGCCGCGCTGCCGCCCCGACGGCCTCGAGCCGCACTGTCGCTGCCACGGCCTCGGGCCGCAAGCGCGCCCCGCAGACCCAGCACGGACCAGCAGCGCAATCCACGCCCCATGGCAAAAACAAGTGTCCGCATCCAGCTTCATCATGCGCATTGGCCGAGCAGATGTCCCGCATGCTCAGATTTCTTCACCCCATTTCACAACCCTCTCACTCACTACCTGCACGCAAACGCCTTGGCGCGGGCCTACTTTCTGAGCAACTCGGAGTGGACCGCGTTGCGGGGGAAGACGGTGAACATTTCCGGCACCACGTACTCCCTGCAGTTGCTCGTGGCACAGCAGCTCATGAGCATCATCAGCGAAGGGGAGATCGTGAGCACAGGTGAGGTTCCCAAGCTGAAGAAGGCGGTGATGTCGTTGTTGCTCTTCAAGGAGTTGTGCGAGACAGTGCTGCATTGCACCGCATACATGCTGTTCTTGCAGCGCAAGTTCCTCGCCGTGTGGAGCTCGGTCCCCAGCAGCGAGCGGATGTTCAAGCGGTTGTTAGTGAATGGCGAGGCGGCGCTTCGGCAGACCTTCTTGCGCGGCTTTGCTGTGGCTGGCAACATCGAGCGCTTGAACTTCGAGGAGTTGGACGCGTCCTCAGACCTTGCCACGATGGAGTCCAGGTTGGCGGACGCTCTGGAGGCGCTGAAGAAAAAGGAGGCTGAGGCTGCGAAAAAGGAGGCTGAGGCTGCGCCGGCAACTCCGAAGACCGAGCAGACTCTGAAGGCCGAGCCGGAGGAGCAGAAGGTGGAAGTGGCGAAGCAGGATATTGAGGCAGGGCCCCTCCCTGCCTCGTCGCAGGGTCAGGCCGAGGTGCCATCTCAGCAGGGACAGGCGGAGGACAAAGCTCTCAGTGAGGTCCTTCAGAAAGCACGCATCGTTGTGGACGATCTGCTGGTCCTGTATGACCGAATGTGGAAAAGTGGTGACCCGTTGCCCCTGACTCGCCCAGGCACTATCTTCGTCCTTCCCTCGCCTTCCACATCACGGGGGTTGCCTGCGCGGTCAGTGCAGACGTTGCGGGGACCAGGGGTGGAGATGTTCAAGGCATTCAAGTCGTGCCATGGCGTGCTGGTTGGCATGGGCCATGAGCCCGACATGCGCTCAGCTGTTGTGGCGCGCTTGAAGCAGTTGAGCCCTGAGTTCGAGAAGGCGGCCTTCAGCATCCTTCCGATCTTCCAGACGAAGGGCCATACCACCTATGTCGAGTACATGTTGTGCGGGCGTGGGCATGACTTCCCGAATGAGTGGGCGCCGACAGCGTGGATCGGCCCTGTCCCATTCGTACTCGACAAGGAGGCACGGATCCAGAAGTGCGCCCTCTCCACAAACCTGGAAGCGTTGTTGGACACGGCTTCCTCTGAGGGCGTGGTGAAGATGTGCGACGCGTGCTCCTTCGTCCAGAAGCGGTTCCTCACAGAATTGCCCGGCCAAGCACGGTCGGGCACAAAGCAATCAAACGCCATGGACGTTTTGCTCGGAGGGGACAGTGCGGCCCCGGAGGAGGACGTCCAGTCGGCGAGCTCAATCTCCATCGACAACGGCAGTGAGGGCGAGGACACCCCAGCTGGTTGTTCGGCCAGTCGTAAAGAGGGGCCAGCGCCCCTTGCCTCATCGCAGGGCCATGCCAAAATCCGTCTGACCAGGCAAGGGTTGGCATCCCAGGCGTGGACTTCTGTGTTGAACGTGTGCACCCCCAGCCTCGTGATCCTCGTTGGCCCAGTCACATTCCAGGCTGGTCTCCTCGTCGCCATCCTGCAGTACAACGACGCGCGTTACGGGCTCGGCCTCTGCCCGTTGGTGGGCTTCTGCATTGAGCCGCCCTGCTCTGACATGCTCACCACCTGGACTGCCAAGCACATCAAGTGGTGGCAGTCAGCCCACTTGTGCCTCCACACAGTGGATAGTGCTCTGCATGGCTACAGTTTGGCGCGCCGCAAGGCCATGGTCTCGAACCAGGGCCTTTGCCACGTCGCAGGGACAACAGGACTTGGCCGCTTGTTGAAGAGACAAGGCACTGACCAAGGTGCTGCCACGGAGATTGAGAAGCCAGCAATCACCGCCGTGACGATCAGCCAGTTCATCATGTTGCCAGACAACATTGGCAAAGACAAGCGCCTCCTGCCCAAACCGAGCGACGCCGAGCCAGAGGCGGACAGCGACAACGACGACGGCGACTCGGCCTCTGACAACTTGTCCCAGCACGTTCTGAGCAAGCGGAACCAGCGGTTCTTCCAGAAGTTTGGTTGCAAGGCACAATCGGGTTGGAAAGTGTCCATGTTTGCTCTGTCCATGTTTGCTCTTGCCCAGACCACCTGTCCTAATTAATGTTTTGGTGCAGTGTTTGCCATGCCTGTTTCGTTGCACACCTCGTGTCTTGCGCAATGGTTTTCCACTATACCCCCACACTTGGCCCCCGCCTGCCTTGTTGCCCAGGTCCAGGTGTCGTCGCAAGCATCGGGGTTTGGACTGTTCTCCATTGCCGATGTGCCCACGGGCATGGAGATTCCAGTCAAGGGGCCGTGGTTCCGCAGTTTGCCCGAGCTGGAGGCGTTCTTGGGCAGGCATCACGAGGACACGGCGACGATGATGTCAACTCGTGTGGTCCGCGTCGACTTGGAGCAGGACAAGGAGAGCCAGCAAGACCCTGCCTCGTCGCAGGGGCAGGTAGTGTCTCCCGCAAGCGTGTATAAGCTCATCACCTCCCCGGTCGGTTTTGTGAATCATTTCACCCGTTTGTCCAACCAGCCGAACTGCGTGCTCGTGTGGAAGGAAGGGGCCCCGCTCAGCGAACACAACCTCGTGCTCAAGTGCACCAAGCCCATCAAGCAGGGGAAGGAGTGGCTCTTGAACTATGGCCCCCTGCATCAGGTCGTGGAGAAGACCACCCGCAAGCGCAAGCGCCAGAGCACGCCGGGGCCCGTGAAGAAGTGAGCCATTGCAACCAAGGCCTCCTTGCCTCTTCGCAGGGCCATGCCGGCGCCCGACTTGTTGCAGTGCTCGCGCGCCAGTCTGGAGAAAAAACATCACATCACATCCATCACATCCATCACATCCATCACATCCATCACATCCATCCTTGCAGTGGCTGAGCGTGGCTCCCGTCTGGCGCAAACACAGGTGTGTCTTTTTCTACAGCGCTAGATCCCCCTCATTTCCTCATCCTCCCCACCCCCCTCGTCATCCTCATCCTCCGCATCCTCATCATCCTTTTCCTTCGCCATTTTGGCTCAAAGCAGTTCCGCACGGCCGCCGCACCCTACAGCATCGTCTCCTGAACGCGCTGCCATGCCGGTGCCGGGAAAGCGCCGCACGGCCGCCGCACCCTACGGCATCGTCTACCGTGTGCAGGTGCAGACCTGGCCCGTGACGTCGGCAACGGTGCCCGCGAAGCTGATCGACTTCAACGTCGACGTCGGCAGCAGTGCCCGACTTGTGGCGCGGCAATTTTCCTTCTTTAGTCGAGTTGTGGCAAACGCATTGCACGAGTTGAGACATCGTCGTCTCCTGAACGCGCTGCATGCCTCGCCCTCATCCTCACTGGCTTGCGGGCCGGAGCGTCTGCCACTGCTTTTTGTGACTGCTTTTCGGACCGCCTGCCTTGTCACTTGTCTGGAGAAAAAAACATCACATCACATCCATCACATCCATCACATCCATCCCATCCATCAGCATCAACATCACCACCACCAGCATCACCAACCACCAGCACCAGCATCGGCATCACCAGCATCACCACCACCATCGGCATCCGTAGCCATTTTGGCTCAAGGCTCGCTTCGCACGCCGAAGGGCGAGTTGCTTCAACAGGGTCACGACCATCGTGCCACGGGGTTGTCTGCTTAGCATCCCCCACTCAACAGGGTCACGACCATCGTGCCACGGGGTTGTCTGCTTAGCATCCCCCACGCAGAGGAGCCTGGGGCAACCCCATGCTTGCCCAATGTTTTTGTCTGTTGCCTTCATGTGATGTCTGCCAGCGATCCACACATAGCAGTCGAAGGACCAAGGTGTCTGGGTCTGGGATCAAGGTGTCTGCCGAGGTGTCAGCTGTCATCGCCTCAGTGGACATGAAGTTGAACCAAATCCTGGACCCCGAGGGGGGCGACCAGGCATATCTACAGCTAGGGCAGGCGTATCACACTTTGCCAACAGCACACACAAGCTCCCCTTCCGGATCACGGCACGACCATCTGGTGGCTTTTTTGTGCGGAGTGGGAGTGTGCACAGTGCAGGCGTGCCGAAAGAAATCTTTCGGGGCACAGCGCATGCCTGAAGCGCCCGCCACCTGTCAGAGGCAGGCCACTTTGCCCTGCCCCGTCGCAGGGCCAGACAAGCAAGACGTCCCAGAGGCAGATTCATGGCTACCTGTTGGTTGGCAGGTCTTGTCCGGGGTGCCGGGCCACTATGTGCAGGCATCCGAGTCGAACCCGGAGGCGCACGCCACCGCTTTGGTGTTGGGGCGTCTGTACGCAGCTTGCGCTGTCTACAACATACCCGACACTACTTGCCAAGCGGTTCTAGCGCTGCTCTATTCCGCAGGAGTGAACGTCGGACAGAAACACCACTCCCGGAACACAATCAGCGCATATAGCGGCATTTTGGCGCGCTTGGCCTCAGCATCAACTCGAGCACTCTTTTGGGCCAAGCCGCGCAATTTGTTGTTCCCATCTGCTTGGCGTCTGGTGTTCGATGGCGTCACGTTGCCGAACGGGACCACAGTGACGGTCGTGTTGGTGGTGTACACTTCTGAGACGGGCGACATCATGGCGTCATTTCTGGGTTGTGCTCGTTGTGGGGCAAGCAGCACTGGGCCGGTGCAGGCAGCGTCTGTGAAGAAGGTCCTCGACCAGACGCTCCACATTTCCACCCTCAAGGCCACGTGCATCGCGTCCCCTGGTTTGCCTCTGGCATTTCCTGCCTCGTCGCAGGGGCAAGTTGATGTGGAACGGGGCGCTCTTCTCACAAGCATTGTCGTGGACAGGGCCTACGGTGGACGAATAGGTACGAAGGCAGACGTTATGTTGGCTCACGACCTCGGGGTGCGAGGCTTGCTCGGAACAGCCCGTCGTGTGGGAATGGCGGACCTTTTCCATTGCTACGACTCGAGCGGGCAGGCTGTCTGGTACACGCCCAGCAAAAAGAAGCAAGCTCAGGAGTCCGAGTCAGAAGGTGAGCACCCTGCCTCGTCGCAGGGCAGTGACGAAGAGAGCTCGGGCGAGTCGAGCGAGTCAGACGGTCACGCCCCTGCCCCTCTGAAGACATGGGTCAAATTGTGCCGGCAACTCCGTGCGCGGCTCGGTCGAGGCCAAGGGAATTACCACCTGGTTGACGCGTACGCGCGTTTCCAGGTTCCCGGGCGCCCCAAAGTTGGCGTTCCTGGGGGCACAAGAAAAGTGGTGTATTCGATGGATTGTTTGCTCCAAAGTTTCAATCATTTTCCTGCACGGTACCATGCGGTGTGGAGTTTCAAGGAATCCCAGAGAGCCTTGGGCCTCGATGTGGATGGCAGGTCGCGCGCCCGCTACGAGGACAAGCGCATGAGATTGGAGCGGTTGGGCAGGAGGTTGGCAGATGGTGGCTGTTTTGCCAAGGCGTTATTGGCGCATTTGTGCTTGAACTTGCCGCATGGCTTCATGGAAGGAGCTCATGTTGTGCAGACCACTTGCGAGGTTTTCTTCCCCCTGCACTTGTGCAGTCATCGGGTGTGGTGGCAGCTCCAACATTTGGGGGTGTCCCCCTGCCTCGCCGCGGGGACTCTGGAGCAGGCGCGCAGAGCTTCAGCGCCGGAGACGGAGTTGGCGCGGCGCCGTCCACGATCTGCTCTGAAGTGCAATGCGTGCGGTCTTCTTTGCGCCAACTGGGCCGTGTTCCTGCAGCATGTGACGAACTGCCACACGGACAACGAGGGCGGGCTTCGGCGAAGGAACCTGACCGAGGCCCAGTTCTTGCACCCGACAGAAGTTCTCCGACCCGCGTGCTGGGTGGCTCCGGCCCCACCAGGAGCAGGCGTCGTGGCCTTAGATGGTCCTCGAACACATTTTCGGGGCTGCTGCGTTCGGGAACACAGTCTTCGGATGGTGTTCGGAATAAGCAGGTGGTCGTGCGCGACAGCCTCGTGCAGAATTTGCGTTTGTCGCATTCGGAGGGATTGTGTTCGGGAACGCAGCCTTCGGATAACGTTGAGTTCGCATTGTGTTCGTTGTGTTCGGAGCATTCGGGCGTGGCAGCGGCGTGCCGAATCTGTGTTCGGAAGGTTTGCGTTCGGTGTTCGGGGACTCCAGTGTTCGTTTCATTGGCTATATCATGATGTTCGGATGGCGTCTGAGGTTGTGGAGAAGAACCCGATGCTCTGCCTGGCAGCCCGCCAGGTTGGCGCCATGGTCCCCAGCTTGTGGCAGCTAGAAGGGTGTTTGCGCATGTTCCAGTCTCTGTTGCAGTGCGCTGGCAGCCCTAGCCTCGCCGCAGGGCCCGCTCCAAATTTGAAGGAGTGCTTCCGGTGTTTCCTCGCGATGCTCGGGAGCAGCGACCTCAAACCGATATGGCGAATGCTCCGTCCTTTGTGGGCTTTCCTGGGCAGCTTCATCATGTCGGGGTCGTGGAGAGGTTGCAGCATGGAGGGCTTCGGGCTAGTTCCTGACATGGTCCAGAGGGTGGAGCATCGCACCAAGCTGGCCGCGATGGAAGCTTGCGCTGCTTCTGTGGCAGCGGTTGCAGAAGCCCGCCTGTTCTTCCAGCAGATGTCGCCCTCCTTCCATGAGCGGGTCATCCGCTCCCATGGCGACCACATCCCCTTGAAGGTGCGAGATGGCGCCACAGTCTTGTTCTGGTTGCCCGAGGTCTTGCAGCAGTGCCGCGACGAGTCGGCATCTGTGGCCTTGTGGGCCAAGGCTTCTGAGATCTTGCCGGTGGTTTTGGCTTATGTGGCAAACCAGATGAGCATGTATGACTGGCCTTCGACCGAACGGGTGCTTGCGCAGTACAAGTGCCTCATGCAGATATGGTCGCGCTTGCTTGCAACACCAGCCATCGCCCGAAAGGCTTGGCTGCGTGCACGCCCTTGCCCCGCCGCAGGGCCAGTTTTCCAGGAAGGGCCGTCCTTCGCGTGGACATATTGGTGGAAGTGTGCGCATACAGACCCGCGTTTTCGTCCTGTTGCGTGCGAGGCAGCCTTCACACTGTTCCACTTCTTGGGCATGTTTGGCGTGTCCGAGGCGCAGGCGGAGTCTGTTGCCAGCCTCTTGAAGAGGTACAGCCCTGTGCAGGCTTCTCGCTTGGGGACCGACCGGATCATTGAGAAAACGCAGCTGCGGATGTGTGGGGTTCTCGGGGATGGCTCGGACGACATTTTGTTGCTGCGCTCTTGGGTCGACTTTTTTGGCGGCACGAGCCCCGCCAAGTTTTCCTTTAGATACTCCGACCCTAAGCACCGGAAGAAGAAATTCCCTCTAGGTGGCGGTTCGGAGGTCATTCACCGTCACTTGAAGCGTCGCCATGGGTTCCGTCATTGGCTCTGCACAGCCAAGTTGCGCGTGCTGCAGACGGGCATGACAAGACGTTTTTCTAGGACTGCGAACAACTGGTTGCGGCACCTGGGCAGGGTGCGCTGAGCTGCAACAGGCAAGGGGTGGCCAGGTACATGGGAATTGCGTCCTTGCCTCGTCGCAGGGCCAAGTTTTGTCGGTTGGTGGCCCCTGTCGCTCGGGGCCTTTGCTAAGTGGCCCTGGGCACTGCTCTTAGGAGAGCTACAGTCGGTCCGCTTGTGTTGACATGATTGCTGGTTCACAGCTTGGGCCCTCAAACTGGTGAGAAGAAGAAGAATAACCTTCACAATCATCATCATCGTCGTCGTCATCATCAGCATCACCATCATATTCATTCATTCATTCATTCATTCATTCGTTCATGCCCATCACCACCGGATATGGATGGATGGTTAGCGGATTGGGTAGACGCGATTAATTATGCAGGAAGGCATTTCTATTTCAGCCAGGACGCAAGCTACTATTTCCGGGCAGGCAATCAGTTGTTGTCTTTCTGCTGGTCTCTCTTGGTGCTTGCCTGTTGCTTGCGTCATCCGTGCTGGCCGCCGCCGCCGCAACACTGTGTTGGTGGTGGTGGTGATGATGATGGTGGTGGCGGTGGTGATGATGATGGAGACGGAGACGGAGGCGAACGCAGCCGTCATTGCTTGCCGAGCACCTGTCATAGGTTGCTGTTGTCGTTGTGTTGCCGTTGTCGTTGCGACTGTCACTCAACGCTATGTCAGTGCTTCATTCGTTCGTTCGTTCGTTCGTTTGTTCGTTCATCCATTCATTGATTCATTCGTACACGCATTATTTCATATATTCATTCATTCATTCATTCATTCATTCATTCATTCGTTCATGCCCATCACCACCCTCATTATCGCCATAACCATCATCATCGTCATAACGCAAGAGTTCATGAAGTTGCCAAGGACAGACTTGATGGTGATCGAATGACTGCAGCTCCACTCGGGCCTTAGAGTGCAGTGCAAAACAAAAACAAAACATCGTCACCATCCCATCATCATCCTTACCGCTGCCATTGCCAAGCATTCCTGTTGCTGACACTAGGGCTTTATTCATATGATATTAAAACCCTGAAGGAAAAAAGCGTCCCTAAACGGTCGCATTTGGTCCCTTTGCGCATTTGCGCGTTCAAAACCCTGTGTTTTTACACAAAAGAAACTCTAAACTTTGCGTTTTCCCATGGTAATTTGACTATGCGTCTTCCAAAACGCGGGTTTTGGGTCCATTTTTGCATCAAAAAATAATGCCCCTAGCAAAATAAGCACTTTTCATCAACATGTTCGAGAGTCCCTTGCAAAACAGCCATTTTTGCTAGGGCGTTTTCGCGGGCGCGCGCGGCACAATGATTAACCACGATTAACCGCAAACCTGTTCCCCCCCGTCGGTTTTGGGCGTGGTTTGGGAGGGCGAAAAATTTCACTTTTTGGGGGGTCGCACTGTTTGGGCTGTTTTTTACAGGGTTCGCGGCTGTGCAAGTGCAAAAACACATAGCAAAATGGCACCCCTGTGTCAAAAACTCGAGGTTTCAGCTAATTTTTACAACAAAATTCCTAGATGCCCCTAGCAAATTGCCGCTTTGGAGGTAAGAAAAACTACAGTTGCTGTACAAATGCGTGCAAAAACAAGAAAATACTCGAGGGTGGCAAAAAAAACGCGTTTTTGGCCAAAACGGCCCCCGGAAGGCCACCCGGCCCCGCCGCGCCGAAAAACGGCCAAAACGGACGCTTTTACAATTAAACTTGCTTATTCGACGGGCGCCCGGCGAAAATCGATTTTTGCCCGGCCTCCCTAGTGCTGTCCGCATCATCACCATCAGCAAATCATCAGCGCGCAGCAGGTCTGTGCGAAAGTACAGCAAATGTAGGATTGCCTCCGCCGCGGGGGGCGGGGTAGGATTTGTCCACCCCCTCAGGGGGGGGGGGGTGGACTTG
>JAOYNT010051655.1:0-14101 GCA_037575995.1 Lingulaulax polyedra | reverse complement strand
ACCATGGACCAAGGGAAGGAGTGGTGCCTATCGTTCTCCCCGCGGGCGGGTGCTCGCTGGATGTCGTGCCAGGCCTTTGGGATGCTAGCAACCGGGAGCAAGGACTGGTTCAGCTCGTGAATGTCTCGACGGAGCCTCAAGAGTTGCAGAACGGAGACCTCGTCGCATGGATTGGAGCTGGTGCGGGTAGCACGCTGACTTGCAGGAGCTGCGGCGCCGTGGAAACGGTGGCTTGGCCGGTTCGGCAGGGCACTTCGGGATGCGGGACGTGCGGAGCCCCGAAACCGCAGCCGGTGCCGTCTTGCGCGTGGTGCGGGTCGGGCCTTGTAGGAGTCAGCGAGGAGATGTTCGGCGGATGTTGGGACTGCCGCCCGGAGCAGCGTGTGGAGAGTGGCGAGGAGCAGCGCGAGGCCACTTTCCACATTGTAGAGAACACGGAGGAGTTGGAGACGATGCTGGTTTCGGAAGTGCCACCGGACAGCTACTACGACGCCCTTCGCAAGGACATGGGCGCTCGATATCCAGAAGCAGATAGACACTTGCTGGATCACTTGGTGGCGCTGGAGAGCCTCTTCGACGTATGCTGTGTGACAGGGATGTCGATGGGGGCTAAAAAAGCCCTCTTGTGCCGGACTGAGCTTGACAACGTGCTCGGAGACAGGATTGGTCGAACCGGCTGGGCGCCGAACGCTGATAGGATTCAGGCCATCCGCGACTTCGCGCCGCTGAAGGACGTCAAGCATGTGCAGCAGTTCAATGGGAGCCATAATTGGATCAGGAATTTCATGCCTGTGGAGTACGGGTCAGCCGCGAAGATCTTGGGGGAGTTCCTGAAGCCCACGGCCGTCTTTCCGCCGGAAGGTCTCGGCGCGGTGCCTCTCGAAAAGAAGCATCCTGGGGACCTGGCCGTTCGGGCCATCAAGGCGATGGCAGCCAGGCATGTGATGCTGGCCACGGTAGACGAGGCGGCAGCCATCGACGGCTCGAGGCCTTTAGAGACCATTGCAGATTGGAGCGGCGTCGGATGGGGGGCAGTCACTGTGCAGATGACGGAGGACCTGTCGCGGTTCCACGTGCTGTGCACGGCGAGCGGAGGCCTGAACCCGGCTCAGCAGTCCTACCACCCGTACGTTGGGGAAACGTTGGCGCAGCTCAAAGGGACGAGGGCCAGGAGGAAGGAGTTGAGCACGATCCCAGCGATCAATTGGACGGATCATGCCAGGATCCTGAACTCGCTGGAAGCGCCGGACCTGAACCCGATGGTATTCAGGTGGATCGCCGAGATTACCAGTGATGGCTCGGAGATTCGGAGCCTCTCGGGCCGTTCGGCTCGGATCCCGGACGGCTTCAGCCGGAACGTCCCGGGGCGAGACGAACTGCTAGAGCAGCGTGGCTCGGAGTTGCGCGGGTTATTGGACAACGTCCGCGAGTTCAACTTGGAAACCTACTCGGATGACCTGCAAGGCGGAGCCGTGGAGGCCTGGGCCTTGTGCGGGCCGGCTGGCTACGAAGAAGCAGGAGCTCCTGGAGAATCCTCCTTGCCGAAGGCGGCGGAGCCGGCCGAAGGAGGTGTTCCTCCTCGGCGGCCCGCGCCAGGCGAGCACGGTGCGTGCCAGCAGCAGAAGATTGCGGAGATGTGCGCCACCATGGGTGTGACGATCACGATCCGGATTTTGTTCTTGCCGGACTACTTGGACCCACGCAGGAGGCTGATGATGACCTCTTCGATGTGGCGGATGTTGAGGCAGCAGCTTCCAGGGTGCGAGATTCAAGTTCACGTGGGAAGCGCGCCTTTTGAAGATGATCACGGGATCGAGTTCTATTTCGACAACACGCGCACGAAGGAGCCGTGGGCCAAGCAGTTGAAGAGCTTGAGGAGGGACCTCTACACGTCCATAGCAGCCGTGTTGCGAGAGATCCGCCGGCATAGACCTCACTTCATCTACGGCGTGGGCCAGGGCGGGATGGTGGCCCTGTCCATGACCAAGCCGCTGCTCGTGGAGCTGGCCATGGTTGCCCGCTTCTTCCAGGAGCCGGAAGTGACCCAAGTGGCAGAAGCTTGGTGGGCCGTCAAAGGGTGCATTGTCAGCAACCCGCGCATCACGAAGGCGCAGCCCAGGCTCAAAGCGATGGCGGAAGCCACCCCGGAGCTGGAGAAGGAGTTCCCGGTTCCCGGCTTGCCAGCCTTCGGTCTCGTCGACAGGAACTCGCCGAACGCCAAGGATGAACGGCTCTTCATGCAGCGGTTGGGGATCCCGCAGGTCGCAACGTTGGCTGACATAGTTTGGAGCCCGCTGATGGAGGCCAAACGAGTTTGGAAGCGAGAGGTGGAGGTTTGCCAGTGTGACCGAAATACGTACCTCTTCAGCAAATGCGCGAAATGCATTCAGCAGGACGAGGAGGATCGAGTACAGGAGCAGGCAGAGAGAGCGGCGGACTCCGTTGTTCCCGAACCTGAAGGAGACGTAGAGGCGGCCGAGGGACAGCCGGCGCCACCGTCGGAAGGGGGGGGGCCGCAGCATTTTTCGTAGGTGATGGCCGCCCTCTCCCGTCTCCATCTGCAAGGCAGGCCGCGACGCAATGGATTGACAGGCCTTGGGTGCTCCAGGCCAGCAAAGAGCTGGGGATGTCGGAACGGCGCCTCGCCAGTGGACCGCCGGTCGTGGTCCGTGCTTCCAAATGGCACCGCGGCAAGAAGGTGAAGTTGGAACCAGGGCCGCCAGAGATGCTCTTCAGGATCATGTTCGCAGTCCGGATGGCTGGCAAAAGTGGAGAGGAACTGATGCAAGTTCAGAATTGTTGCCAGTGGGAACGGGAGAGCAATGAGATTCCCGCGAGCGTGTGGCTCAGGGGACAGGATCCTCACATGGATCTGGGCACCATGCTAGGATGGCATGAGGTCCAGCAGGCTCTGGATGAGATCTACGATCGGGCGGAGGCCATGCCAGAAGGGAGCCACTGGAAGGTGGACAACATCCCAGTCAAGCTCAGACGAGGTCTCAGTGCCACGATGAAGGTGCAGAGCGCTAGTATCATTCATTCCGAGTCGGGCCTCTCGAAGGAGGCTGTAGCCCAGCACTGGTGGCCAGGCTCGGAAAGTGCCCGAGCGTTGGTCTTTGCTTGGGACTACGGCTGGGTCTGTACGGGCTTCCTCAGGCGTGCAGGAGCAGCAGCCAGGAAGAGGGAAGCGGCAGAATGGTACATCCTAGTCGTGGGCACGGAATTCGAGGAGGAGTCTCGGGTCCTGGTGGAGGTCTTCAGCAAACGGTGGCTGTACTATGATTGGAAGGGACTCAAAGCCGGCGTCGAGCCGAGGCGGCCTGGCGACCTCGACCGCGTTTTCGCGTCGGGCGTCGGGCGCCGTCCCCCACCCCCGGGCCAGGAAGTCCAGCCCGGCACCGAGTTCAAGGGTGACGTGCTTGTCCTCTCAAAGGCCGCAGAGCAGTGGCTCGAAGGAGAAACCCGGCGGAGGGACCTAGTGGCAAGCCAAGCCAGAGGAGACGCCGGGTACACAGACCTTGAAGTGGGAGCGTCCTTGCGGCTTCGGTGGATGGAGGACCAGTTGCGCGACCCCGAGCTTCTCCCGCTGCTGCAGAAGAAGACTGCGATGCCAGGGGGATTCCGCCGAGGAGCAGATGGCCTACTTGAGAAGGCAGTCTCCCCGAAGGACTGGATCCGAGTGGAATGGGTCCCAGTCGTTCCAGCAGGCCAGGCCACGGCGACGTTGACATGGCGGAAGTGGATGTACCTGCAGCATCACATCGGGGTGGCGGGTGGCCACCGATCGGCCGAGAAGACCGTCCTCTTGATGGAACGCATCTGCTTCTGGGCCACGATGAAGGCGGATGTGGAGCGATGGGTCGGGCTCTGTTTGACGTGCATCAGGTACCGCAAGCAGCCGCAGCGGCAGGAGCAGGTGGCGGTACTACCGACACACTACGAGTGCTGGGAGTTCGTGGTCGCGGACTTCGAGGGACCTTGCAACCCGGCGGACCGGTGGGGGAACTCCTACGTGCTGACGTACGAAGATGAGCTGAGCACGGGGACCATCAGCGAGCCGCTGCAGTCGCTCCAGCACTCAGAGGTGCGGCGCGCGTTCGCGCGGTGCATGTTCCGATCCGGCACCATACCCAGTCTGGTGCAGACGGACAACGGGCCCGAAGTGCACAACTGCCTGATGGCAGAGTTCATGGCGTTGCTGTCAGTCCGGCACCGGTTCTCTTCCCCGTACCGAGCATGGGAGCAAGGCAAGGTGGAGAACAGCCACAAGGGACGGCGGCAGCTGACGGGCATCATGGTGCAGGACGTGTTCCGCATGGAGCCAACTGAGTGGAGTGAGGCCTTGCCAATAGTGGATTTCGTGAGGTACAACACGCCGATCAGCGGCCTGGGCCTGACACCACGGGACATCGACCGTGGCTGGAGCCTGGCGACTCCGCTTGAACGAGAACTCCGACCTTTTGAAGGAGTTCAGTATGACGCAGTGTCCGACGTGGCCAGGAAGCAACTGTCCCTCTACCGGGAGCTTCGCACGAGAATCGTGGGCAGGATGGCAGAAGAGTCCCAGAAGCGGGCGGACCTCGTCAACCGGTTTCGGAGGAGCAGGACGCTGCAAGTTGGCCAGAGGGTGGTATTCCAAGACCCTCGTGGTAGGGACTTCCACGGCAAAGCCCCCTGGAAGAGGCCGTTGTCGGAGCCGTGCACGGTGAGCGCGGTCCACGGGAACAAAGTGGATTTGTGCACGTTGTCCGGGGACGTCGTCAAGGACATCCACGTCGAGAACGTTGTCCTCGTCCCGGAGGCGGCCAGAGACCTTGAGGAGCCTGGCGCCGCCCTGGAGATCTTGGACGACGCAGAGTCGCGCGGACTGCCCCGAAGGTCACTCGGCCAAATGGCGGAGGCCAAAGAGCAGGAGGTCCTCGGGGAGGCCGAACTGCTGGCCCCGATTGATCTGGGGACCCGCGATAAGAAGAGGCTGGAGAAGCTCTCGGTGGGCACCGTCGTGGCGTACGCCAGCAACGTGGAGCAGCGCCGATGCCGGTTGGGGCTCGTCCTGGCGGTGGATCGGCCCGCAGGCGAAGTCCAGGTGAGAAGGTACCGTCCAGTTGCTGCAGGGCGGTTGCGGGTCCGATGGGCGGCCGCCTTCGACAAGGAAGACGAGGCGGACCGCGAGGCCGGCCAACCGTTGGTGGAAGTGGTGCCAGTGCGGCGCGTCTTGCTGACGGTGCAGCTGCACTCTGGCGTGCTCAGCCATCAGGCTGCTCGGAAGCTGGACCGGGCAGGCTGGCGATTGGACGAGCGAGACTTGAAGCCAGCCGCCGACGCGTCAGTGGCAGGCACGGCAGAGAAGGTAGAACCTGGCGATGGCGGCCGGACCGTCCTAGCGGGGCCATCCTCGCAGGCGGGCGGCGCCTCGAGCAGCTCGGGGCTGGGCCCGGGACCTGGACAGGCAGCGGAGGAGAGCGTCGAGCAGAACGCCCGTCTGGACGGCACGCTGAACCTTCAAAGGCCGAGCGAGGAGCTTGCGGACAGGCTGGAGACTTTCGTGCTGACGGCCAAGACGCTCCCGGAGAAGTGCGTCCGGTTCCAAGAGGACAGCGTGCAGCAATGGGCAGCGACCGGCGAGGTGGACTTCTTGGAGATCTTTGCCGGCGGTGGAACGCTGACCATGGCTGTAAGTAGGGCCGGATTCCGGACGGGTGATGGCCTGGACCGGGACTCGTACGCCTATGGGAAAGTGTGGAAGCTGCATGTGTTAGCTGAGCAGAAGCAGTGTGCTTGGGTCATCGCCGTGGGACTCAGACCGAAGGCCACGCACATCGGCACGCCGTGCACGCGACTATGTCGCATCGGGCGAAGGGAGCCTGATCAGGAGTGCCGAAGCCTCGTGGAGCTGACCCAGAAGATTTGTGACCATCAAAGGCGGAACGGGCTCCTTGCGTCAGTTGAGAACCCTAAGGGCTCCATGTTGTTCCAGATGCAGGCGTGGCAGGAGTCCTTCGGGAATCCGAAGCAACCGATGGAGCCTTGGAACTACGTTGAATTGGATGGTTGCCAGCACAACCTGACGTGCCCGGGGTGGAGTTCCCGGCACGGAGAACGAGACGACCCGAAGGAAATGGGCAGACCTATCCTCAAGGGACAGATATGGGTGTCCAACTTTGACCTGCGCCCGATGGGCCTGCAGTGTGCTTGCGCAGGAGGAGGGTTGCTCCAGACGAAGCACGAGCACAAGCCCATACGTGGATCTGTGAAACTGGCCGGAGGAAGCTGGGCTTCCCTGGCCCGGTATACAGGCGGCTACACCCGAGAGATGAGCGAAGCCTATGCCCAGTGTTTGAAGCAGGCACTCGCCGAGTTGCAGCCGGCTCGTATCCCAAGGACCACGCAGCTGAGGTCCATGGCGTCAGGCGAAGGGGACCAAGGGATGGCAGAAACCTCGCGAGGCGAAAGCCAGGCGGCGGCCAAGCCGGACCTCGAGCTCGTTTCGGGCCAGGCCGGCGGCGCCGCCGAAGGCGGCCCTGAATTGCAACCGCAGGGCTGCCGCGTCTCCTCCTCCAGTAGCCAGGAGGAGCACCGATGCAAGCTTGACCAGCGAGTGGCACAAGCCCACCGCGAAGCCTGCCAAAAATGGGCGGGGCACGCCGCGGCCGGCGAGTGGGACCACGTCAAACCGCCCCTGTCCATCTACATGTCCTTGGATGGGCAGGCCGTGCAGGAAGACCCCCGCCGGCGCAAGGAATACAGGGACCAGCTTGTCTCGGCCTTACAGCTGGATGGCGATGACAAGGAGGGCCTGTACGCGCACCTCGGCCAGCAGGATAAGCAGGCGCTTAAGGAGGTTGTCTGGCGCAAAGCTGGCGCGTTGTGGCTCGAGAACACTCCGCGAACCCAAGTCAGGCACCTCTTGCACGATGTCGTCCCGGCAGGGCCGCCCGTGAAAGGGCACCCGGTCCGGTTGCGGGGGGAGCGGGCCCAGTGGACTTCGGATGAGATTCAGAAGCAGGTGAACCGTGGCCAGATGGTCCGTGGCTACTCACCTTGGGGCTCTAGCCCGTTCCCGACCGGGGACATGGGAGCGCATCGACGGCAGCGGGGACGACGGCTTGTCATTGACTACCGGAAGGTCAACAAGCACGTGCAGCGAGCCCGGTACCGGCTTCGAAAGGCGGAAGACGTCAAGGCAGCGCTGGTTGGTTCAGCTTATATCTCGGCCCTGGATGCTGTCACCGGATTCAACCAAGTAAGGAACACCAGGCGTGCCATGGAAGTCCTTGCGGTGGAGTACGAGGGCACGTATTTGCCGGTGGGGCTGACCATGGGGCCGGTGAACGGGCCGGAAGACTTCTGCTACGTCGTCGATCGCCTTCTCGCCATGCCCCGCCGGGACCGACGGCGGTTCTTGAAGGAGTGGTGGCCGTACGTAGACGACCTCTTCGTTCGATCTGGGCGAGTCGTGGAGGGGCGGTTGTACAGCGACCTCGAACACGCCGAACGGGTGCGCAGAGCCTGCAGGAAGGAGGACCAGCCGAAGTACCAGCAGTCGTTGCAAGACGTTCTGACGGAGATGGGGTGGGCTCCCGATCGAGGCACCGGATCGGAGAGGCCCGCAGGAGGGCTGAGCGGCGCCCTGGCCGAGGCGCGCGTCCAGCATTTTGCGGATGCCCCCGGACGCTTTCCGGCGCAGGGGCCCGGCCGGCTCGAGCAGGGCTCGGGGGGCTGGGGCCCGGGCACGGCCGGCATGGCGTCAAGACGCTATTGCGTGTGGATGGCTCTGCCGGGGAATCCCGGCGGGAGCGTGCTGGTCCTGTTGACGCAGAAGTACAAGGGCGGATCATGGACCTTCCCGAGCACTACCAGGGAGTTGGAGCCGGTGAAGATGAAGGACGAGCCCAAGACAGTCTCGCAGCAGTGCCTTGAGGAGACTGGTGGGGTGACCTCCATGTCGGAGGCCCTCAGCAACAACCCCATGCTGGGCACGGAAGCCGTGGAGTGGCCTCCGTGCGCAAGCCGCTCTGAGGAAAACCGGTTCAAGCGCATGGACGCTTGGGGCCGCGCCTACTACTGCCTCGCTATCTCTGACGGGGCCGAGTACCTTGAGGACCTAACGTGGAGGTCGGCTACCGGAAGCCTGAGCAGATGGGCCCTGGCCGCGGAGGAAGTCAAGGGACGAGCTCTCGCCGACCGGGACCGGGAGGTCTTGCGGAGTGCCCTCGAGGCCGTGGGGGCCTCTGGGGCTGCTGGCCAGCAGAGCGGCGTGGCGAGCCGGGGGCTTGCCGACGGCGGCCAGGCGGGCCTGGGGTCCGGTTCGGCCCAGGCCGCCGGCGCCGTCAAACCCGGAGGAGGCTCCCTAAGCGAGCGCACGCCGCCGGAGGTGGCGCGGCTTTGCGCATTTCATGAACAAGGAGCGTGCGTCCGAGGACTCGCGTGCAAGTTTGCGCATGGGCTTGAGGAGCTTGAGGCGGTCCTGGTCCGGCAGAAGCGTGATCGGGACCGGGCGGCTTCCGGCAAGGCGAGTTCGACCGGTGGGGCAAGCTCAAGCCGAGGCCACGAGACGCAGTCCCCGGAACCGGACGGCGACCGGGAGGCGCTGATTGTCGGCCCCTTGCGCCCGAGCTTCCCAGCCCAGACTGTCTTCGAGGCGCTTGAATGGGAGCTGGAGCCGGAGGACGTCGTGGGCGTACTCATTGGGGAGAAGAATGACCCCGACTGGACGCTGGCAGAAGACCAGCGCGGATCCTACGCCAAGGTGTGGTTCCGGACGGAGGAGGTAGCCCAGAGGGCCATGGCTGACTTGCAAGGACGCCAGCTCTTCCGCTATTGGTCGTGGCACCGGTCCGTCTCGCTGGCCAGTGTGGCCGGGTTGCGGGACCGAGTGAGTAGAGGAGCCTCGGACCAGCTTCAGGAGCAGGAAATGAGGAGAGCCGGGCCCAGCTCGCGCGGGCAGCTGCTCGTGGAAGGAGCCCTTTTGAGCGCTGGCGGCAACTACCTGCGCAAGCTGAGGAGCGACGCCCGGCACGAGGACCTGCGGATTGAGAACGAGGTCGTGCGGGAGCGCACGGAGAAGGCCGTCCAGAGCGTGGACCTCCTCAAGGAGCGACGAGAGGCTGCGGCAAAAGCGACCGCCGAAGCTCGGAAAGGCGCGGTGGCAGGGCCGTGGAGGTCCAGCCGCTTCCGGCGGATTGCCGGCACCGTCAAACCCGGGTGCCGTGGTGCCGGGGGGCACTCCCTTGGGACGTTGCTGCGAGCGGAGAAGGGATGGCAGCGTGCTCGCGAGCACCGTGCCAAGCTTGCTGCGAGAAAAGAGCCGCCGCCCCGGTCGGAAGAGCAGCAAGGAGGCGGAGCCACCGTGGATGTTCCGGCATCTCGGAAGGGTGGCGCGGCGGAGCTCGACTTCGAGGAGCTGGGAGAGCTCTACCGCCAAGTCGGCGCCGGAAGCCTTCAGTTGGGCGCCGGGGCTTGGCAGTGCAGCTGCGGCCGATGGAATATGAACCGGGCAGAATTTTGCAGCCAGGTGGGTCGGGATGCGCCCTGCAGGAAGCCGAGGCCGGCAGAGGTGAAGGTCCTGCAGCCCCGGCTGCCTCCGTCCAACTACCGGCGTCAAGGCGCGGACGGCCACCGGAGGAAGGAAAATCCTGTGTCGAGGAGATTGAGGCGACTGGCCAGGAGGCGGCTGGCCGGCGCCGCGTGCGCCGGCGAAGCAGCGGAGAGCGGCTGGACCTGTGGGCACTGTGGCTCCAGAAACCTCTCGCGCCGCCGCCAGTGCTTCGAGTGCTCGCGGAAGCGGCCGACGCGGAGCGGCCGTCCTCCTCCGCAGTCCCCGGCTCAGAAGAGGAAGCGGCCGGACTCGGGCGTAGGCCAGAGTAGCAGGGGAGCCACCAGGCCGGCTCGGCAGCGCGGCCGTCGCGTGGAGAGCTTTGACCAGACCACCGGTGCGGACACAAACAGCCCCTATGCACACACCGCGTGCAGTATTGTGGCCAGTGGAGCTTCAGCTGTGACGTCGTTTTACGGGGTCTCTGCGCTGGTCTACCTCTGGGCGGCCCGTCAGGCCCTGGCCGTCATCCACCAGGGTGGACGCGCGGTCGTCGCCGTCGTCCAAGAAAGTGGAGATGCGCTGGTCCGCGTCATCGTGGCTTTGGAAGTGGGAACGCTGGACGTTGTGAACGAGGCGCAGCGTTGTTTGATCATCGTAGTCCGGGTCGCCGCCGTGAGCGTCTTTGTTGGAGTCGTGTGGGCGAGCGCCTGGAGCCTCTTCCATCGTTGTTCCTCAGGCTGGGCCGGACGCTCGGATGCAAAGACGGAGTTGCGGTCCGCAGGGCAGGAACCTGAGGCTAACGTCGACCGCAAGACAGGGCCGCGGAGGACGGCCTCAGTCCTGGGGAAAGCCTTTGAGTCGAGGAGCCTGGTGGACGTGCAGCCCAGCTCACTGGACTGGGTCGCCCAGTTGGATCTGAAGACCATTGCGGCGCAAGGATCCTGGGGGCGGGGCCAGGACCTCTACCAAGGAGGGCATGTAGAACTCCAGTGGCCGGCAGGTGGAGACAGTGCTGCTGGGACGGTGCGGAGCTCAGACCTCCGGCGTGAGTACGCGGTGTCGTTGCAACCTCGAGAACCCCAGTTCCGGTGCTCCTGCCCAGATCGGCGGGGAAGCAAGGCCGGCAAGGCCTGCAAGCACGGGATCGCGCTGGCTCTTGCCGTGATGGACCGCATGGCGGAGGACCGTGCGGCCATGGCCACCGGGCGACGGGGCAGGAGCTCCGGCCCAACGAGGGTGGGCGAAAGCCGGGAGGACGCCCCCGCCCGGGTGCCGGAAGCCCGCCGAGCTGGAGACGATCAAGAGGGCACCGGAGCCGGCGTCAGTGGCCCGCAGCTCCTGGCCCTGGCTGATGGAGCCGGCGGCGGCGGGAAGGGCGGCCACGAGGAGACCTCACATAGCAGCGGGTGCTGGGACTGGGCAGTCTGGAAGATGGAGGCCCGGCGCCTCGCGGAGACGGCAGGAGGGCCTCGGGGCCGTGAGGCGGCGGTGCCGGCCGAAGGGGGTTTTCCCTCTCGGCGGCCCGCGCCACCCGGTGAGGAGCCCGTGGGGCCCAGTGGCCGCGCCGCCACGGTAAGCATGGTGCGCGCTGTGAAGGATGGGCTTCAACAGCTCCTGCAAGAGCCGACGCTCCTAGAGTCGGAAGATGGAGAAGAGGTCGCCCGCCTGGCCGCGCGGCTGGGCCGCTCGGCAGCCCAAGAAAGCCAAGTGAAGGGCTTGCACGTCATGGGGGCCGTCGCGACTCAGGAAGAGGCGTTGGCCTTTCTTCGAGAGGCCAGCCAGCTCGGGGAACAGAGCTGCCGGAAGGTCCTGGTCTTCCTTACGGCGTTCACGTTGGACCGGGAGGACCTTGGGGACGCGTTGGTGGCCCTGCGGAAGCTGGGAGGCACCGTCAGAGTGCTCGTGGATGAGCGCAACACGCTGACCGGACAGACGCAGGGGCAGCTACCGTTGGTTCGGCGGCTCGCGGCCTGGGGCGTGGAGGTCCGGACCTGCAAGGGCGAGAGCTGTGCGCCGCATTTGGTGGCGGCGGGACGGACACCCCACGGGTATTTGGGGGTGCAGCACAGCAAGACGATGGTGATCTGTCACGACAAGGAGGAGGCCAAGAGTGGGATCATGATCGTCGGCTCGACGAACTGGACGACGAGCAGCCGATCCAACCGCGAAGTCAGCGTACGGCTGGAGCTGGAGGGAGCTGACTTTTCCCAGGCCTTGGACATGATCATGGAGCTCTGGGACCTTGGAGTGCCGTTGACAGTCGGAGGTGCTGACGCGGCTGCGGCAGCCAAGGATCGGCGGTCCCGGAGCGCGTCCCGAGGAGCTTCATCGTCGGCGTCCCGGGAGTTGCGGACCTGATCGCTTGAGCCCCCGTGCCTCCGGCTTTTCGGGAAAGGGGGGTGCTGAAGGCTTTGCCGTGCAGGTGTAGGCCGATCAGGTCTTTTTGTGGATATGCATTGTTGGCCGCCAACGGTGTTTGGCTCAAGGCCAGACGGTTCAGTGGCATCTGCCCGCTTGCGCGCGCGCGCCGGCCGCCGGGGGGCGGGAGGGCGCGCTGCTTGCTTGCTTTGCTCTTTGCTCTACGGTCCGTGCATTGGAAGGCTTGTGAGCAAGCCTTCAGCTGGGGGCTGCTCCGGGAAGTGTTTAAGTGCCCGGGATGGACCTGAGTGCTAGAGCTTCGGGCAACGCGCTGGCAGTCGTGCAAGAGATCGAGCAAGAGGCGCCGGAGCCAGAAAGGGACTTCACTGCGGACCCGGAGGTGCAGGACTACCACGGATCACTGATTCAAGCGATTGAAGAAGGGATCGTGGAGAGACCTCCGTTGCGCCCCTTCCGGGAGTTGGGAGGAGAGCGCTACGAAGGGCCCCAGAGTTGGCTGCAGTGGCGCCGAGACGAGGGCATGAGGCCAGACCGTGCTGGAGAAGGAACTGGCTGGAGAGCCAAGGAAGCCAGGCTTTGGAGGGAAGCCATGCAACACTGCTATGGCGTGGACTGGCGCGAGCAGTTGGACAGGATGCGCGGAGCCGCCGCTGCAGACGACGACGCGTCGAGCGTCCGGACGTCGGGGAGCAGCGGCGACAGCAAGACCTCCTTCCCGCGCACACCTGGGTCCCTACTGGATCTTGCCGTCAAGGATCTCCAGGAGAACGAGACTTTGGACCTCTACCAGAAGAGGTTGAGCCGGGCGGTCTTCGCGGTGGAAGCCTTGGAGGAGCCGCTGGGCGAGGTGGAAATCCGAAGGCTGGTCTTTCGGGCAAAGACCCAAGCGAGCCTCCGGGGCATGGACCTGCGGGAGCAGGTGCGCCACCTCAAGGCGAGGTTCGGCACAGCCTTGCTGGACGGCGGGAACAACGAGGACCAGCTCGAAGTCCTGGCGGGCCTGCTGCGGGATCGCGGCCAGGGCCTGCAGCTGGACAGGCTGGCGGGAGTCTTCACTGCAGGAATGAGCAGTAACCAGGGCTCGGGGAGCGTGGAAGCGCCGAGCGTGGTGATGGCGCGAGAGGCGGCGGAGCCGTCCGCAGGAGGCACTCCTCCTCGGCGGCCCGCGCCCTCAGCCGCCCCAGCTGCCGCGGCAGGCGAGCTGATCCCGCCGGGGCTGGAGACAGCGAGCCTCGGGGCCGTGATGAGCAAGATGCTGGAAGCTCAGCAGCAGTTGGTGGACCGAGTGACGAGCTCGAGGCCGGAGCGCCGGAGCGTCATTCAGGTCCGGCCGAACATCCAATGGCCCGTTCTAGCTGACGACGACCACGACGTGGAGGCTTTCTTCGACATGTTTGAGGAGACGTGCGGGTTGGCCAATGACGGAGCAGGTATGACTGAAGCGGAGATGTTCAAAGTGCTGCCTCAGTGTCTCAAAGGTGCCAGAGAGAAGACGTACCAGGTAATCAAAAAGGCTAACGTGGCCAATGGCAGGGTCAGAGCCGAGCCAGGTGCGGTCTACGAGCTGGTCAAGGCGCGCCTCATGAAGTTTGTGGAGACAGACTATGAGCGCCAGTCCCGGGTCCTCCGGGAGCTTGAACACCTGCAGAAGGGCCGGCTCTCCGCGCTTGAGTTCGAGCCGATCTGGGAGCGGGCCCTCGCCGAGCTGGACAAGGTGGGGTTCGGCAGGTCGGACCGGGAGACGCTGCTCACCTACCTGGAGAAGCTGCCGCCGGGGATGAGGAAAGACATTCTCAGGGACCGGCGTGGTTACCCGGACGGCCGCGGAGGTGAGACCTTCCGAGGAGTGCAGACGTGGGAAGAAGCTCACGTCCTGTGTCGAGAGTTGGAGGCAGTTAACCAGTCCTGCCGTGGCATTGACCGGACGTACAGCAGCATGGACGCCCGGCAGGAGGGCCCCAAGGGAGTGTGTTATGACGTGCTGAACAAGGGGCAGTGCGCGAGGCCCGATTGCAAGTGGGGCCACGATCCATCCGCGATTGCCGAAGCCAAGCGAAGACGCGAGCAGCAGGGCCAAGGAGGCGGACGGAAGAACGGGGGCAAGGGCGAGAACCAGCAGGACTCTTCGGGAGACGTTTTCGCAGCTCAGGACGGGAGCGGTGGTGGCGGCAAGAACAAGAAGGG